>KK117878.1:613742-703566 GCA_000611955.2 Stegodyphus mimosarum | reverse complement strand
AATTACTTTTGCTAAGAGTGGTGGCAGTGTAATTATTAATTACTGGTATTATTTTCTTTATGTCGATAATTGATATGATTTTTGACTTTCATGTGATATTGAACTTTAAAACTTAAAAACTTAAGTTAGTAAAAACTCCAACACAAACAACTTAAGGCGACGAAAACTGAAAACAAACATTTCTAACAAATTACAAATAAATTACAATATTATTACATTTTTAATAAATTTTTTATTTTTGCTAGAAGATCTTCTGTAGCATTTAGGCTGACTAGTTTTAGACTTTTTTGTATTTGAAGGGATTTAAGTTACAGTTGCTTGTACAATTGCAGTATTGAAATTCTTGACCACCTAAACTAGAAATATGACTAGTACATTCTTTTAGACTTATTTTAATACCTTAACAGAGTAAAATCTTCCTTGCAGACAGTAAAATCATTCCATCTGTACAGTTGGTTTTAAGTACCCCGTTTTGTACATAGTTTACTTAGGTTTTCCTTTAACTTAGAAATTATAACAGCTACAATATTCTGGCTTTTAGTGATACCTTGTCTACCTCTGATATTCTTATACGAATTGTTTTCGTACACCTGCAGTTGGAAATTTGAACTTCGGAAGTCGTAACGTTTTTTGCGCTTGCTTATTTAGTGACCGTTTAGCAGAGCGGTGAGCTTCTTGAATACTTTCTGAAACTTCATCGAGTATGAAAAAACAATCTTTTTTGCTTTCTTCATACTCTTTCTTTTTAACATCAATGAAACGCTTTGTTTTCTTCTTTCTATCATCTGTCATTTCTATTTTAGTATTATGTTGTTCTTCTTCTGTTTTCTCAACAGCCTTATTTCTCTTTTTGATTGATCAGCAAAACTTATTACCTCCAAGTCTTTTCTTGAGTCACCCAGTATCATTAAATCATCATTCATTGCGCCTACTTTATCCTTGGTTGAGATTAATGTCTGAAATTGCATATCTTTATTAGACTGATTTCTTAATACAGCAAGGTCTTTGTTTCTAATTCCTGACAACATATCGATTGGGAAGTAGGTTCTTAAACTTACTTCAAATTTACAACCAAATACAGCCTTATATTAACTGCGATCTATTTCAGAGTGATAAGCTCTATTTTTCATATTTTGAATAAATTTTATTCCTTCTGACCATTCATTGTTGGAGATTATTTATAACAAGCTGTTTATGTGATAAATTTTGACAACTTATTCGTTTTAAACAGTGTATTTGGTTATTCTAAATAATAAAGGATTAATCGGATGGATCGTAACATTACTATGCTCTATCGAAAGTCATTTCCGTTAAATTAAAAATCCGCTTTGTTACTTCTTCTCTCCTAAAAAGTTTCATTTCATAAAATCATAACTTCCCTTTTTCATAGATTAGTTAAAATCATTATTTTTTTATTATCACTGATTTGAGTCTATTTTTATTTGTTAGCTTCAACTGATATCTGATCTAATTCTGTATTGCCAGATTTGGTGATAGGAAACAACTTCTTCAAGATGCTCTCCGATACTTCGTTGGGTCTGTGAAATGAAACTTCACTTTGAGGGTTCGCGTGTTTAAGAAAGTTTCTTAACCTCAGGTTTGGAAATTTTCCAATATAGCATCAATCCTAAGCTTTTTTGAACCCACTACGTATAAGATTGAATTACACACTGTAATATATTTCTGTAAAACTGTGCATTCAAGAGCTTAAAGCCTTCTGTGCATTTGACGCATCCAAGAAAGCACTCAAGATATATCTGTAAGATGTCTGACTTACACTAGTAAATCATTTACCTTTGGGAGGTGCTGTGGTAAAGTCTGACTTAACTTTACCACAGCATCTCCCCAAGACAAATGCTTTACTGGTATATGTTTGCTAAAACTGATAGTCTTTGTTATGGGAGGTAAAACACTTACTAAATAAATAGAGAAGCAGTAATTTGCACGTGTTTTAAATGCAAAATCATGTCTCCTAGCTTTGGCATAGCTCTGCAATAAGGCTATGCCAGAAAAATATTCCAATCCCACTTTAATAGTAGTTCTTTGCAAGTTTAAGTATTTCTCTTATTTATGTAAGTTATTATATGAATATGTTATTTCGAGTATTTCTATATATTCTTTGCTTTTGTTTAATGCTGTATAGAGACATACACATTTAAGAAAAATCTGCTAAAAGAAAACAATTGAACAAGTGAATGATGTATTATAATGTGAACCGTAAAAAATCTAGAAACTTAGTCACAGTTTAGCCTTGTACTTATATTAAATGATTGAAAAGTTCTACGCATTCCGACAAAATCTCATGCAAATCCCTCTTCTTCAAAGAGCTGAAACATTCTACACAATTTTGTTTAAAAAAACAGTTAAAATGGAAGAGATAAAAAAGAACAACAATTAATCTTCAGGTTGCAAGTGCGGAAAACTGAATGAGTGTTTCTTTCAAACATATTTTTGGATTGATACTAGCTGAAACAGAAAGCCAGAATCAATTTGTTTCGAGTATTAATGCGGAAGAAATTTCTCATCAGCTTGATTGAAGAGATCCTTCAATCTCACTGATCTGCCAGTAGATAGCGTAGTTGCTGAGCGGACTGGAGATAACAGATAAGAATTTCAGAAATGATATTATGCCATTCATACATTAAGTGATTACCTAGTATCATTTATTTTGAGGTTAGGGGCACGCTAATTAGGCAAAGGAGAAAATATGCCATTTTTTTGTAAATGTTTCGAATGCTGTCGTTTCTGATTCTGTACCAACGACAATGACAAGGATCATCAAGTATCGGAGACGAAGAAAGGAGTGCAGAATACTGAGATATCTGTAACACAAAACAAATATAGCTGAGCGATACCTTGTAAACCATAATCTTTATCGCAAAAGACACTACAATGGAATTATTCATCTTCCTACAGAATTGAGATGAAATATCATTAAATGCTAGGAAATGCGGAAGACCTCGTATATACGGAAGAGCACAAACATTTTTTTGCCCACCAGAGGCGGTGTGGTAAAGTCGTTGAACACTAAAAGTTTGGTCCGTTTTCCTAATTCTGGCAAATAGGCTGGCTTCATGGGCATTTTCGTGGTTTTCCGCACGTATATAAGAGCCAGTTTCCCTTAAAACATCCTCTACGATGGCATCCGTCCCCTCAGGCAGATAGCCCTTGTGTGCTTTGCCATACTCAGTTAAAACAAACCAAAACAAAACCAAACATTTTCTTAAGAAATTCTAGCACAGGAAAACTTCCTTCAATGATAATATTGATTATGAGGAAGAACAGATATTTTATTTTAAAAAAATTTCATGCTTTCGCTTTTATGACTTTCTTCTGAAGGTTCTGAATAATTTTTTTTTTGTTTTAGTTCTTCTTTGATAAATTAAAGGGCTTTTACCTCTGCTCTTGTACTCTCACATTCTTGAAAAAGGGGAATGAATCCGTTATTTGCTTTTAAAAAAAGATTAATTGTGAATATGTTAAGGCTATTAAAAACATTGCATTCGAGCTTGCACCAGATGCAAAAGCTTTTGTACAAATTATAATTTATAAAATTCGACCAAAAAGAGTTAAGATATATTTCTTCTTCTCCCGAAAACTGGAGTTTTGGATGCCCTTCTTTGAGGCAGGGAGCTTATACACCCATCAAAATAGAAACAATACATAATTTCTCAGTTAAAACTTTACAGTATTTTAACATGAAATGAACTAGAGTTGAAGCCATCAATCAAAGTGATAAATTTTGATGAATGAAATAAATTTCAAAGAAACTGATTTATAGAACTGAAAATAATTTTTACAAAAGCTTAGTATTCAAGAATATGAAATGAATAACAATTATTAGTGTTAGCACATTTATTAATTTTTCTGAACTAAAAATTTCGGGTTCTTTAATCATTTATTTATATATTACGTGTTTCGCCATTAGGAACTACACGGAAAGGAAGGAGTACCCCGTGGAGGACATTTTAAGGGAAACTGGCTCGCATCCATGTTACACACGCAGAAAAGCACAAAAACGCCCATGCAGCGTGCCCGTTTATCGGACTCGAAACTCGGACCTAACTACCAGTATTCAGCAACTTTAACCGCTTGATCGCTAGTGGGCAATTTAGTTTCTTTAAGATGAAAATATTGAAACTTGCTTAGCTTGAAAGTTGAAGATTAAACCACACAGACAAAGAATATTCTAAATTCCCTAGGCATCAAAATGTGATCTTTAAGTACTGAAAAATGAATTTAATTATTAATTAATTTATAGGTAGAGAAAATAATTTGGTAGTTGCACTTATGAAGAATCAGAGTTGTATTCATAATGGTAAGAAAGAAATATTTTCAGAGATTTATCAATAAAAGAGGGAGCAAAACCTTCATAAATTGCAAACATGCCAAAAAACGTAAGTTCTGAAGGAAAAAAATGCGAAAAGCAATCATTAACAGCAGTAAAAACGAGGGGATAAAAGAAGCCAGTTTCATTTCCAGGCTGGCAGTAGTTTGTATGGTAGAAAGAAAGTATTACCTACTTTCAGTTACCTACTTAGGTTTCAGATAAACTGTAACGCCAGAATTTAATTTGCTATATGCTTTTGTAATTTAACGGAAAAGCAGATAGTTCGGTGACTCATTTTCAAGAGATAAAAGAACTGAGTGAAATTCATAACTTATAAAGCCCACCAGCGGCCAAGTGATGAAATCGCCGAACACTGGTAATTCCACCCTGGGCTTAACTCCAGGCAATGGATGGCTGCATGAACATTTTCGTGGTTTTTCCTCATATATAATGTGTATACGAGCCAGTTGCCCTTAGAAAGTCCTCCACGAAGGCCCTTATTTGCTTAGGCAGATAGCCCTACTATGCTCTGCCATAATAAACTAAACCAAACCAAACCACACCAAAGCAAACCATAACTGATAAAATATTTGCTAAGTGTCTCTCTTGCCATCGAAAAATGGCAGGTTCCCATGAAGAGGCCGAAACTTCCGTTATAGCTTTATTAATACTGCCTACCTATGGGTGCTTCACACGCAACTATTCTTTTAGTGTTGATGAGTTTTATCCCGTAATAACACATTTGTTTGTCACATAGAGAAATTAAAAGCAAGTGATACTTTATTTTGTACCTACTGGTAGTTTACATCTAAAGCTAAAAACGGTACAACACAAAATCTTGGATAACCTACATACGAGATGCATAAAAAAATTGACTACATTTTCCTTTCTGATGATTAGATATTTAGAAGAACAATTTCTCTCAAGCTGTTTACCAATTATTTACCAATTATCTGGTAAATAATTGGTAGAAATGGTTATTTCTTACCAATTATTTACCAGATCTCAAAGCAAACAGGAATACTGTGGCTTCTAAGCAATTACAGATTAGAGCTAAAATTTTCTCTGAGTACAAAGGTGTTCACTCTGAATGACATAAACTGTTGTTAACCAAGTTGTTGTTAACCAACTGTTGTTAACTGTTGTCTAGCTACTTTGAGTGTAGAAGTCATTCGTACAAGAGTGGCTTCGCTAAAGAAACTGTTGTTTTGACTTGTTGATTCTATCGAAACTTCTTCAAAAGGCAATAACTAATAAAAACCGTATACCAAATACAATGGCAAAAAGCGGTATGGAAAAATATTTAATTAGCTTTGAAACATACTGGAAACTAAAGATTGGGGAATTAATGGCGCATAAAAAAATATTCGACATTCAAACAAATGCAAAATTTTGGTAGTATTTTCTAATTGGTTTAGTCAATTTTTTGTTGATAATTAACAGAATTTATCTTGCGAGTTATATAAAATGACCGGTAGTAACTTTAAATGTGATAAACGTAAAATTTTAATATGGGTCCTAAAGTAAAGAAATTAGTGTTTTCGAAAGAGAAAATTTTAAAGCTTTGTAAAGGCAGTAAATCGTACAATGAAATTTTAAGTTAGTGGTCAGCCCTCATTCAGCTGTGCAGTAGATTATTCAAAAGTTTATTACCTCTAGAACAGTGCAAAATAATACTCGTCTAGGACGACTATATATGCTTATAACCACTGACAGATGATTTCTGGCATGTTCATTGAAAAAAGATCCGAAGTTAAGTGCTGCTAATCTTACAACAGAATTGAAAAACATGGATGAGCGGTATCCGTAAATACATTTCGAAATGCCGGCCGAAAACAAGGTTTCAATGGCCGTGTGGCGAGACGAAAATTCTTTGTGAATGACAGCAAATGCAAGCTACCATCATCCTTTGCCAAAAAACACGTGAATGAAAGCCCAGAGTTCTATAAGAACATTATTGTTTTTTTTAGATGAAAGGAAATTCAATATTTTTGGATCGGTTGGCAGGCAAAAGTTGTAGGAAAAAATGTCACTCGGAAAATAAGGAACGGAAAGATAGGCACCGGAAAATTGGGAAACAGAAAATAAGTCACCATTCTTTTGCAATGGGAAAAATAAGGGATGTTTAGAAATATCGCCAAGATGGGAGATAAAAGTTTTATCATAACAACCATACCTGCGGAATAGGGAAATCTTATGACCATGATTGAAAGAAGATAAGCGAGCTGCTGGCCTCTCCCATGGTAAAAATAGAGGGTTGACCAGCGGGTCATGGTCATTAGTGATTGCTTCCCTCGTACCCCCATGTAGTTATAGCCTTAAGCTGTGGTTCAGGGGTGAAACATTGTCGCATAACTGAGCGTTAAAAGCAGTATTATAACAAACCGTTGTAGATGAAATTTAGTCACAGTTTGCGATAAGAATATTAAAACCTGCTATCGAAATGACCTTGCTCGGCTGCAGCTAGCTCAACGTCTTACCCTTAAATCTTCCCTCAAGAGAGCCCGCTATAACCCTGCCGGTTAAATTAGAATTTGGCGGGTTTCCCCAACTCCGATTGGCGACCTTATTTGGCGAGATTTTAAAGTTCCTTTTCTTCCGTTCCTTAGTTTCCGGGTGACATTTTTTCCGTTCCTTATTTTACGGGGGCTTTCTTTCCGTTTCCCTTTCTTCCGGGTGACATTATTTCCGCACACCGCAGGCAAATGGTGTGGAGGAAACGAAATACAGAAATGCAGCTATGGAATTTACTTCCAGCAATGGAACAGGGAGGTAGAAGCGTGTTAATCTGGGGTTCTATGAGTGCTTCTGGAGTCAGTAATTTAGTCTTAATGGCATTACGAATCATCTGCTGTACATTGATATTTTGAAAAATGATTCACTGTCTAGTGCGATAAAATGGGTTTGGAGAGTGAATATAGTTTTATGCATGATAATGACCCCAAGCATACAGCCATAAATACACGATTATGGATATTATATAACATCTCAAAGTTTATGAAATTTCCTCCTCAGTCACTCGACCTCAGACCCACTGAGAATCTATGGGAAACTTAAAAATGTTAGATGCAGACTTTAAAAATGACTTAATGCTCTTGAAGAAGCTCAGTAATAAAACATTTGATTGAATCAATGCCAAGGAGACTCGAAGCAGTTATTCAAGCGTAAGGATATCCTACAAGGTATTAATTTAAGTATATTTATAAAAATATTCAACATTATGCTGTACGAATACTTTTTACATCACAAAATGATGGATTAAAGTATATTTTATTACAAATATTTAGTTACTTATTGTGGAATTTAAGTTTATAGTTTTTATCAACGAGGCATTTTTAGATCATAACGTTTACTGTACACTGTATTAAATTCTGCTTCGCGTGTTCGTAATTTGAAGAACTTGGAACTAACAGTAGATGAGCAGTTAAAGGCAACTACATAATGCTATTTCATCTCGGGCTGGATTCCAGGCAACCTGTTAATTACATAATTTGTGTTTGTGGTTTTCCCCTCTTATGACGTGAACACGAGAGAGTTTCCCTTAAAAAGTCCTCCCGAAGATATCACTCTGCCTAGGCAAATAGTTCTCATCTGCTTTGCCGTATTCAAATATCCTAAACTAACTTTCTAATCTAAGCGAATATATGTGTCATGAATCTAAGAGAAGGTATAACAGAGTTTAACTTTAGCTTCGGTTTTAGAAAAACGTCAAAGTTCCATGCTCTTTCTTTTAAAAGAGAAGTATTTTAGGTAAGTTTTCAGTCTTTTGACAGTTGTAGCTGCACATAGCATAATTCTTCAGTCTGGTTAAAGAAAAGGTTACAAAAAATAAATTGAGTCTGTCTTATTCAGAAAGTTAAAAAACGTTAAAATTTATTCCTCATTTTCAGAATATGACAAATGAAAATTTTGAGGTCTGGTTTTTAAGTTTTTACTAGCAGAACTTTAAGAAGTTCAAAAACAAAAGAGGTAATTTTTTAATACTTTATGGAAATATGCTTCGCTTCATTTAAAATATTACATTCTAATTATACTTTGTGGAGTGATTAAGTTTAGAAGCAAGAAACATGATAAATGACAAATGCCGTAGCCGGGATCCGAACTCCGGACTTCCCGATTTCCATCCAGATTTTCGTACCAAGGAACTCAGTAATAAGGGAAAAACGTGATCTAAGCAATGAGTATCCTTACTAGACTGACGTATGAAATTTCCTGCTCCTACCCCAAAAATTACAACAAAAAATGTATAAAAGCAACTAATTGATGGCCTTTGATGAAGTTACTTTTCAGGAAGTTAACAAAATAAGAACTTCCAGTCCTTGCTGCCAGAGCTAGTAGCTTAATTGTTTCCAAATCAAGTATTAAAGACTAAGAAATTGGCTCTCCTTCTGCAAGTGAAGACAACATTCCAGTAATTTGCAGTACTCCAGTCCTCATTTCTATTCATTAAAATAAACATTACACGTTAATAAAGTTAAATTAATGTTTGATTCAAAAATTCTACATTTTTATTTTTCGAAAATTAAAACACTTTTTACATCATGTGTAATGTTCTTCCAAGTAAAATTAAACTGTCGCTCATTTCACCTATTCCTAAATGTACGAGATATTATTTATTTCTTAAAGCCCTAATCTGGCATTCCAATTCTCACCATTGTCTCTCATTAAGGAATAGTTTCATATTTATTATCTAGGTAATGCAAATCCAATACTTACACTATATGATACTTTCAGAATGTAAAAATATGTAAGATTTCAATGCCTTTTTAGGATACCAGATTATAAGGCCTATGTCAAACAAGGTTAAAGAATTTTTTTATTTCGAAATGATACGGAGGAAAATGCTAAACTATTTGAAAGAAAAATGCATTGTTTAAAAGTACTTTTTGAGGATCTTATAGTACTTTTGTCAGACACGAAACTAAAACTCCCCCTCAAATATCAGTAGGTTTTAATTAACATCTTATATAAGTGTCTCTAAAACTTTTTAACTTGGCGATCCACGTGCGTATAGTTGCTATTTATCCTGATCCATACCCAGATTAAATTATTCTGAAAGAAAGGAAGGAAAGATGCATATACCTAGAAGAAAATGAAATATAATAACATGCTTATAATTACTAACAATTAATCGGTGATTATAAATAATTTTGAAGTTACAGGTAAATATGTACAATTATACGATGAGCAAAAGAGCATTTCAAGATTTAAAGCGACCCACCAAACGCTATCCGGGCCTCACTTTGAAAACGTGTATTGTACTGCAAGAACATTCGCTTGTTGCTAAACGTTTTTGTGTAAATCAAGTGCATTAGTGCTCTGTTTTTGCTCCTTTTCGCAAAATAATTTAAGTTAAGGCTAAATGGTAATTTAAATTGAAGAGCCACAAAATTGTTAAAAGATGCTGACATGTTTAAAATTCGAATGCTGCTAAAACTACTTATTCATGCCAGAGTCCCTCATTTCGAGAGACAATGTCCAGAGTGTTTTAGACATTTTCTTACATATATCTGCGAACACAAACTATTACTACTAAAACAGTTTTTAGTTAGAAATTTAACGTCATTGAAAAAGCAAATTTCTGTTAGTATTTTATTATAGGTTACTGTTATGAATATGAATTATATTTTCAGTGTGCGCTAATAATAAAAATAATTTCGATTCTTTTCGGTTCGATTTCAGATATTTTTTTTTGTTTCGTCAAGGAATTATTCCCTCAAGGTGAGTGCAACCAAGCAGATATTTGATATGATCTTCGAATTATTAAGCTGCATTTGCAGCATCGGTACAGTGTAATTGAAAGTTTTTGAGAAAGAGTAGAGTTTATACCTAATTATAGCAATGTGCTTAATCAGAGTAATATTTATTGCACTTAAAATTATGTTTCATGCAATTATAAAATGTCCATCGTAAACATGTACTTATATGTTAATTAGGGTAATATTCAATGCTGCTAAAGCTGCATTTTATAGAATTTACAATAGCTACTCGAAATTGTTTGCAAAAATATCAAAAAATAAACATATGTTTTTAATATATTACTTGGATATTTCTCCAGACATATTACGGAAAACGTGCTTCATATAACGACACGTTTTAAAATATTATATGCAAAAAAATATTCACAGGAGTTTTATACATTTTAAAGTTTGTGGATTTTTCATAACAATTTATCATAACGAGTTTATTTAGCATAACAAAAATTAACAAAAAGGAATTGTAGTACATTTTGGTTAAGCTGCGTTATATTAAAACATATTACCATAACTGGAAATCAAATTAATACTATAATAGTAACCATCACTGATTGCCGTGCCGAAAGGCCCGGGTTCGAATCCCGGAGAAGGCATGGATGTTGTAAATGCATAGTATCCGTGCGGCATGTGGGGCGCTGAAAATATGCTGCGAGCCGAAAGTTCTCTCGAGAAGTTTGTGGCAGGAAAAGAGGAGTGATCTCCACCAAAATTAGGGGCGGAACTGAACTAATCGGACTGTCACCTGTAAGGTGCTCAAAGCTGTTGCCAACGTCAGACGTATCTTGCGCCATTTGCCACAAGGAATTTTGTGGGCTTGGGCTGACTATAGGTCAGACAAGTAAGCATTAACAAAAACAACAACAAATTAATACATTGTCTTCATTGCTTCATTCATTTCCAAACAGGCAACATTTTGTGATCTCCCATTTTAACAGGATTTTCTGCCTCACATAAAAAAATTTATGAAAACCGCACTAATTTTCTGAAATATATTAGCCACCATAAAAGTACGACAGGATACTGAAGTCCTTCACCCGAGATACATTCACTATGTAAAATACCGCCAGCTATCTTATTTCATCTTCTGACATCCAAACTATTTTACTGGCTCGTAGAATCTATGCACCCATGCTATGCAGCCAATCTATCCTGCACAGCGACAATTTTCAGTTACCCTGAGTAGAAAATCAGGCATTGACACGTAAGTATCTCTGCCATTATTTCTATTATTATTTCTTAGAAAGCGTTAAAAGGAAGTTCGCAGGTGACCCACATTCTCAAGCAAGACTGCTCTAAAATTCATGAGACAAATTTCGTCTGGCACGACAACTCAAGTGTCTCTTGGAAATCGATGAAAGGAGTGAGGGTGGGCTGGCACCTTAAAATCGATTTTCGGAAACTACGTCGCAGAGTTATGAAACTTTAAACAAATACTTACTTTAGATTTATCAGCTGAATTTGCATCCAGAACGGAATGTACCTTCTTCAGTTAAATAAATCGATCAAATTTAACGGAGCATGTTCACTCAGACCTCCATAGCATGCAGTTATCCATAGCATGCATACAATTCAATCTACAGAATACAGGATTAATCTAATGCAGCATTTCTTAGACTTTTCCCAAATGGGGACCACATTTATAAACTAAAATATTCTGTGGACCATCATACTGTTTTTCTCATTCAAAGCAATTTATAGTCCATGTTACTACTAGTAATATTTTAAAAATATAATTAATTAAATTTCATCAAATTTTGCACTGTTATTAATTAATTAAGTTAACAGAAGGACATTTATATTCGCTTTTAATAAATCAAGGCTGTTCTAATTTGGATAATCTTTATCTTATTACGTAAAAAACAAATTTATATTCATTATATTAATAAGAAGTATGAGCCTGCTCAGTTTTATAGAGCTGTTTTATGTTTGTTGTGTGCTGATAATTTTACTTTGTTCTTATTTGAGTTAATGATGAAAACCCTTTCTCCCACAGATACTGTGGAGAAGCAAATCGAAGTATGATTTTGAAAGCACCAATGTTCAGTTAACTATATCCCGTTTTTACTGGGAATGAGGTCCAGAAATAAACCATACATCGTTTTAAATTCACTAAAAAAGATTATAAGGTTGGAAACAGTAAAAAATTCTTCTGTTTCACACAACTAATCCACAAACGAATCTTCCTCTGAAACTCCTTTATTTTGTCGTAGGTACTGAGAAGAGTCAAAGAACTATTTTGTGGGCAGATATTTATTTCCTTTGTAAGGATTTTAATTTTTACTAACGTTTATTTTATTTTAAATCTTTACTATCTTCCCTTATTTTCCATTTCCGGCCAGACTAAGCGTGAATAGATTTAGTGTATGCAAATGAGTTTGCAAACTTTAGAAGTAATTAAGACATTGGCTTTTAGCCAAGAGTAGCAGTGAAAGAGCGATTTCTTGCGGCCTTTACCACGCGTGTGGTTTTCGTTGTCTGCCCTGTAAGGCCAGAATTTAGTTCTCGCTGATATTTGAAGATGTATAGTAGTCTTTGCACTCTGCTCACTACATAAGTAATATTAAAAGGCCAAGGCCAATCTTCGCGTTACTAGTCTCGGTAAAGCATCTTAGTTCTTATTTAGTTAAGTTAGTTCATTTTCTTATTTTCTACGTTCTAGCCCAAAAGTGTTGTTCATTGTATCCCGAAGTGCGGGAGCACCTGTACGCTGTAAGAATAAAGGGTAAATTTACCCCTCCTTATCTTTGTTTTATTTTCTACATACGCACGAACATAGCTTTGAATAAGCTCCGTGTTCTGACTCAGGACTCCAGTTATGTATGCAAAATCAACTAGAAGGAACAGTAGTCGTGACAGTGGTGCCCGAAGAAGAAGAACTATGGCCGAAAATCAAGAAGAATTTGATGTACCTGCAGCATCAGCCTAGAATCCTGAACTTCCAGCCGCCAGCAGACGGTGCGAGCAGCGATGAAGCCGTCGGCAAGCTTTGATGCAAATTCAGGAATGAACAACTTCTTGGAGCAATTAGATGCCCATTTTATGCTGTATCCCGTCCATGAATTTTAGAAAGTCACCTTGGCTACCAGCGCTTTGAAAGGTCAAGCGCTTAATTGGTTCAAGTGCATCGAGAAACGTCTTCTAGGTGAACCAAGAAGTATCACCTATACGTACGAAAATTTTAAAAACTCCTTAGTAAAGGCCTTTCTGGTAGTAAGGAATTGAGCGAAGTTAGAGGCGGAACTCTTCAGTGTATACCTGCAAAAAATTGAAGATTTATCGAATTTTATTTTGAGAGAAATACAGCTATTTAAACTTCTCTATGGAAGCCGGCCGGATCCTGAAGTAATCCATGTGATTTTGCGGCGATTACTACCCCAGGTACAAGACGTCATTGAGTTAAGGAACCTTATGACACTCGATAAATTATTCGAGCTTGCAATCCAGTTTGAAAGCAGAAGAACGGCAGACAGTGAAAGAAGAAGCCAACATGAGCAACGAAGCCAATATGGTGCGCTAAGGGCACAGCGGAGGCAAGCACAAGGATACGGAAATAAGTCGAATCACTGGTTTAAGAAAAATGAAAAAGCAGCTGGCGAACGTCGGGAATTCAACGGTAAACCAGACAAGAAGTACGAAGGTTATCAAAAAAAGAAAGAAGGCCTTGAAAAAAAGAGAGAAAATTTAAAAACGGATTTCTGCTGACGGGAGGGTGCAGAAGTCCCAAGGCCAAGAAAATCCCTCTCCATAAAACATAATACCGTCATTCTGAAAAATTTAGTTTTGCCTAAAATTGAAGTTCTGGTGAATAATAATCTCTGCCACCACTCTCCTGAATACCGACGCTCAATGCAACTTTATTTCGGAAGTTTTTTTAAAGAAATACTTTCGCAGATATAGGGTGTTTAGCACGGACGGTACGTTGGTTATAGCTGCCCAAGGATAAAAGTGTAAGTGCAGCGGCAAAGTACCTTTATATATCCGTATTAAGGACGAGCAGGTTAAAAATAATATTTCTCATATTTAAAAATTTGCAAGCTTGTATTATCTTAGGGGTAGATTTTTTATCACTAGTATAGGCCAGTTAGATTTTCAGTAAGCGTCACTCAGGTTGTTTATGAAGCCAGTCCCGGAACTGAAAGCAAAGCCCCCACAGTAAACCTGCAACACCTGCCATATGAAGATCAAGAAAAGTTTTCTAATTTATTTAGTGATAAACCTGGGTTCACACAAGTTGCGCCTCACGCAATAGATACTGGAGACTCACAACCGGTTAGGCACAAGCCCTACCGTTATGATAAACTTAACAAATCATCAAGTGGCGTATCAAGGATATGCTAACTAAGAAAATTATTACCCCAATGTGCATCAGTTATGCCAGTCGTGTTGTGTAAGAAAAACAACGAATACCCAATTACGTACCCGAAGAGGTGGCGTTTCGCAACAGACTATCGCAAGTTGAATAGTATTACAAAATACCCGTTGTATCTATTACCGATTATTGAAGAAATCTTGAGAAATATAACTTCCCCTAGATACATGACTACGCTGGACCTAACGTTCGGTTATTTTCAAATCGGCGTTAAGCCTGAAGATGTACATAAAACGGCGTTTATAACTAAGCCTGGCACTTATGCATTTTTGCGTATGCCGTTTGGCTTGTCAGGCGCGCCAGCAACATTTCAACGTTGCATGGACATTGCTTTAAGACCCGTCCTGGGGAAAATCACTTTTATTTATTTAAATGACATTATTGTTACTAGTGATAATCTAGAACAGCACATTAAAGACTTAAAAGAAGTGTTTTCATTGTTAAATGAGGGCAGTATAAATAATGTCTATAAAGGCAAATTTGCGGCAAAGGAATTGCGTTATTTGGGGTATAACATTTTCCAGAAAGGCATCGAAACCGATAAATCAAAAGTAATTACAATTAAGAATTATCCGCCGATAAATATTACGAAACAATTATCTTCTTATCCGGGATTGTGTTCGTATTACAAGTCCTTTATACAAGGCAAGATTTTCGTGAACAGATGAACATAACACAGCTTTCTAAAAATTAAAACAAGCGTTAACACAAGCCCCTGCTTTGAAATTTCCCGAAAATGATGAAAATTTAAAAATTGCGGCCTATGCCTCGGATTATGCCGTAGCGGTAGTTCTTTCCCAAAATTGGCAGCCCGTGGCAATCCTTAGTCGTACTTTAAATTATACTCAAAGAAATTATTCAGCGACAGAAAGAGACACTTGCGTTTCTGTTAGCGGTACAGAAGTTCTGAGTCTATTTTGGAAGTTCTCCAGTAACAGTCTACTCTGCTTATGCGGCGGTCGCTAGATTATATTCAGGAAAGAATCTGTCGCCAAGACTAATAAGATGGACAATTAAATTACATAGAATATAACTTGAGAATTAAACATACTTCGGGAAAGGAAAATGTCGTTGCCCATGCTTTATCAAGAATCAAGCTAGATGAAAACGGAAATACAGTTAAAGTGACAATGCTCACATAAAAAATAATCAATTTTCGTGAAGCCGTAATAGCCGAGCTGGGCAAAGATCTTGAATTCAAAAATATATACAATTATTTGATAGATCCCGAAAACTTTATTTTCAAGATATTGTGGCAATAAGAAATAGGGCAGTCCACTATGAATTCACAGATGAGTTGTTATTTTATACTAAGACCACGAATAATAACCAAGATCTGCGGCCTGCTTTCCCAAGTAGTCTTAGATTAAATATATTGCAGGAATTACACGATTCGAAAATATCAGGCCATTTGGGCATTCGAAAAACTGTCCAACGCGTACGCGAAGCAGTTTGTTTTCTAGAACTCCAATAGTTAACAAAGGCGTATGTCCAGTCCTGCCCAACATGCCAATTAGTTAATTATGTTAATTTCCTCCCGGCCATGGTTCTTAAACAGCATGAAGTCACAATTCCCAAATGAAATAATAGGCGTCGATTTATTGGGTCCTTTTCCTAAAGGTCAGATAAATAAGAGTCAGTATCTTCTCGATTATTTTAATAAGTGGACGGAAATTGCCTCCGCGAAAATAGTTACTGATTCTATTTTAAATAAATATGTTTAACCGGGTCCCTAAAAGTTATATCGGATAATGATCCCCCAGTTTATTAGTAATATTTTCGAAGGCATGTGTGAAAAACTGGGCATACGACATTTCAAAATTGTCCCGTATCGACCGCAATCAATTATTTATCAAGGTCAGATAAATAAGAGTCAGTATCTTCTCGACTATTTTAATAAGTGGACGGAAATTGCCTCCGCGAAAATAGTTACTGATTCTATTTTAAATAAATATGTTTAACCGGGTCCCTAAACGTTATATCGGATAATGATCCCCCAGTTTATTAGTAATATTTTCGAAGGCATGTGTGAAAAACTGGGCATACGTCATTTCAAAATTGTCCCGTATCGACCGCAATCAAATATAGCGGAACGGGTCAGTAGGAACTTTGTTAAAATTATTCCTAATTATGTTAAAAATTTTCATAAAAAGCTGGGATAATCATACCAATGAATTAGTCTTCTCCCTTAGGACTGCCAGACGCGACACTACGGGAAAGACGCCTGCTGAGCTGTTTTTTGGCAGAAAAATCATAACTCCATTAGAT
The DNA here is from genome assembly GCA_000611955.2 of Stegodyphus mimosarum. Lineage (NCBI taxonomy): Eukaryota > Metazoa > Arthropoda > Arachnida > Araneae > Eresidae > Stegodyphus > Stegodyphus mimosarum. The sequence continues at coordinate 686,843 of KK117878.1, read as the reverse complement.
AAAATGTTTTATGTTCAGAAAAGGGCTCCTGAATTTGAAATGTCGGATATACAGAAATTAATTGAGGAAGGAAAGGAAAACAATGAAGTCTCACAGAGAAAACAGAAAATTTACTATAATAAAAAAAGACGGGAAGTAACTTATAATGTGGGGAATGAAATACTGAAGCTGAAGTACTCTCTTTTCTCAGCTCCAGAGGATAAAGTAGTCAAATTCTGTCCATGGTTTGAAGGGCCTTTTTCTATTGAAAAAATAACCTAGGCAGTGGTGGTTTTAAGAGCCAAGAAATTCTGGCAAATAGCGATTAAATAAAACCTTTTTACAATCGAAATAAAATGAAAATATTTAAGGATCTTTTGCAGTACCCGGAACGGCCGACACACTCCCAAGAAGCGCCACCGCAACAAGCATCAGAACCATCGACAAGCACAAAGAAAGATCTCAAAAGGAAAACCCACCGACGTAAAAGCGGAGGTAACAAGAAGAGGGAAAGTAAGACCCAAGACAAGAGAAGACATGAAGCTACGAATTTTAGCAGTAGTAAGCGGGCAAGAGAAAATGGCCGGAGCCATACAACCAGTGAGAAAAGAAAAAGAGAACCCTCCGAAAAGGTTTTACGTACTAAATATCTAAGAATTCACCTAGGGAATGCAGTTCCAGACTCAAGGCGGGACGGGAATACCGATCAGCGAGCGACCAGGACCCAGCAACACTGAACCAAAGAGGTGCCAGTGACTTCCAGGATACTGCCCACATATACGACCTTCAGAACAGACAGGGCAAAGAAGGAAAGTAGTCAAAGCTCAAGGGACAGGTCCCAAGAGAAAATGGCAAGACGATGACAGTTGTCAGTTGAGAGCAGAGTCTGAACACCTGTGTGGCTTACTTAGACTATTCGAGTTTAGTCCAGGCTCCGCAACTATCCAGGGCAACACCTCATGGGCCCTATAAGGGCATCCATTGATCCTGTATCATATATACATGCTCACATAGTTCATAATATATGCTTACATAGTTACATAGTTCATAATGTATGCTTACATAGTTACATAGTTCATGACAGACACAGCTCATAGTGCATGCTTATATACAAGTAGTTCATAATACATGTACCTTTCATAATACATGCTTACATAGTTCATACTTGCTTACATAGTTCATAATACATTGTGCCTGTTACATAATACATGCTTACATAGTTCAAAGTATAGTTCATAATACATTGTGCCTGTTACATAATATGCTTACATAGTTCATAATAATTTTCACTGGCCACAATACATTCATATTTCATAATATATACCATATTATGAATGATTTCTGCTATGCTGATTTCTGCTAAATCTGCAGGAAAAAAAAGAGAAAGAGAGATTGACTGAGATCTATTCCACACTGCACAAATCTGTTCCCAATTACTCCAGTTTCTGCGTTATCTTGCATATTTTGCTGCGAAAAGCAGCAAAATAGCGAGATGTTCACCCCGATCCAGACGTCTATTGCACCAAACATCAGTCTTCGCAACGTTTCAAGAATGGGCGGCAAGACGCATGGCTGAATATAAAAAAAGATAAGTAAAACTTTCTGTTACTTGACTAAGTTAATGTTTCGTTCTTTATTGCAAGTTGCAGAAGTTAACGAAAAGTTTTACCTCAAGCGAGATCAAGTTTTGAGCCTAATCGGCGAGGCATCATTTAATTATTTCTATTATGTTTTCAATTACTCTCGAGTAATCTAAAAGTAATGTACAAGTACTCGAATAGTAGAAAAGTTTTGTACAGCATAGTAAAAGCATCCCAAATGCATTGTAAAAGTATTGTACAAGTTTTATTTTCATAGCAGTATTTAAATGTAAACGAAAAATGCACTTGCTATGAAAAGAAGGAAATTTAACATTTTGTTGTTACTGTATGTTCTGTAAATGTTTAAACTTAATGAGATGTTAAGAATGTTATGGGAAGTGTTCTCTTAAGAACTACACACATGTCTATAAATTAAGCATAATGCAAAATCAGGCAAAGGAAGAGTTAGAAGCAAAACAAATTTGACTTATTTGTAAAGCTTATTTATTAAACAAAAGGTAAAGAGCAAAAAAAGATGCTATATGTTTGATATTATTAAAAAAATTAGCTATTTTTTCTCTCTGGAGCAAATTACAAAAAAAAACCTATTTACAAAAAAACAATATTACATGGTTGGTATGATTGTTAATACATTGTATGGCTCCCAGACGATGCAATACAGTCCGTACAACGCCTAGGCATGCTCAGTTTCAAATTATCGATATGATCTTGGGGGATATTACACCACTCAAAAAGCAATGCTCTCCGAAGTTCCGGTAGACATGTAGGAGGAGATTGACGGGCTGCAACTCGACAGCCAAGCATGTCCCACACGTGCTCAACTGGATTCTGTCATGGTTCCAGTTTGAACATGCAGGCCAGTTCTGGAACCCAGAATAATTCCACCCCAAACGAGCACTCCTGCACCACCGTAACGGTGTCGTTCAATGATGTTTTCTTGCTGGTAACGGGTGCCTGGAGCTCTGCAAATGAAAGTCCGACGAGAATCAGACTGCAAGCTAAACCTGAACTCGTCGGAAAACATCACACTAGCCCACTGATGCGGTGTCCACAATGCATGCTCTCTACTCCAGACAAACCGCAGGTGAGAGTGATTTGCAGTAAGTGGAACGCATTTGACAGGTCAACTAGCATATAGACCAATCTGCCCTAAGCGTCTGTACACGGTCTGCCTTTAAATTGTCGTACCAGTGGCTGAAGAGAGCTGACGAGACAGGTCTGAGGCTGTGCTCCGCCTGTTTCTTTTGTCAGTACCTGCCAAACATCAGTCCTCATTCGGCGTTGTAACTCTGGGGCGACCTGTGCTGTAACGTCTACTCACATTACCATCATCTTGGAATCGTTGCCAAAGCCTGGAGATGACACTCTGGGCAATTCCAAGTTCGTCTGATACTTCCAGTTGGGTACGCCCACAATCCAGACGGCCGATAATTCTATCACGTAAAAAATCATCCAAATGCGTCCTTTGTGTCATAACTATTCGGTTATTCCACTGAAATGCTTATAAAGCGCCTGCGAACAATTTTACTTCTTTGCCTGTATTCCTTATATACCACTCTCTTACACTTTCGTCATTGTGACGTACCATCGCTGTCATCTGGTTACTTCCTGAAATTTGCATATGATTCTTGAAGATGTGTGTAGTGAGTTTACAGGTGATATATTTATTTTAGAGTTCGATTTCCGCGTGACTCCGAATTATCCTTAATTTATGGACATGAGTGTATATATCCATGCGCCCGGCAAACAACGCTGCTTTGCCAAATATCATTATTTTTTTGCATATTTTATCTACTTATTTACAGCGTTGTATCAGCTAATTGTATTCAGTATGTAATTTTGGATGATTAAATTGAGACTTAGTTTCCAGGAACTACTGTTAGTTGAAAACTGAAAGATTTTCGTGATCCTTCCTGGAGATAAGTTTCGGGTTTCTGATGTAATCTTATTATTTCTATAAACCCACCATGTCTAACTGGTAGCTGCAGTTTTCTGGTGGTTGCGCTGCCGTTCTCTACGTCCAAACGGCAACACACAAGTAATTTATTCGATATCTACAGAACACATTTTATTTCCATATGTACATATAGAGGCAATTTGACTTAATTTGCACATATTATTTTATTTTTAATGTAATTCTGTAAGCAACTTATATTTAATATCTTACAAATACGTACCCAAAATTTGTTTTAAATGGACAGTTCAACCACAGTTTAGCAGCTATTGCTAATAATGCATCAAACACGTTATCACGTCTAATATGATATCTATAGCATCTTTTTCCGTCAATGGAAGATTGAAAACATACTGCTGACCATAAAAATTGCTACATCAGGATGGATAGCTAAATGTTATTTAATATACATATACAGTGTAATAAAAGGACTACATGGTTAAATTTGCAAGTGGTATAGGGTATACAGCGTGAAGCATTCAGTAACAGTGCTGCCATAGCTGGCAGCAATAATGGCTTTCATCCAACTAGGCATCGAATGAAAGTGTACTTGGATGACACATTTGTGTACTTCATTCCACTCTGTGCAACAGTTTATGAATCGTACGAGCAGGAAGTGGTGACATGTCAGTCAGTCTGCAACCCATGAGCAGATATTTTCAACGGGTGAGTGAGTAAGCCGCTGAGATGGCTTCCGACCACGGAGGTGAATCAGACCAGATATTCTGCGATTTGAATTAGGCCTAAAAACCAAATTTTGTAAAACATGGTTTTTAATTTAATCAGTAATTCGAAAATTTACTTTGGTGCACTTTTTTACTTTCTGTCAAGAATAATTCACTTGTCGAACCTTTCAGTTTACGGTAACGTATTTCCCTTTCCTACTCCATGATTCTGCGCAGAGAAGCAAAAAAGTATATATATTTTTCTTTTTCTTGCATGCATTTTAGCTTCATATTATGTTTTTTAATCTCAATTGTTAATTTTAGATTCTGCTTTTTTAATTTCATTTACATTCTTTGAATCTCGTAACTGAATTAATAGTTCAAACAGTTATTTTAAAAATTTATATTTATTCATTCGTATTGTGTACTTTAAGCATGTTTATTCAAATATTTTTAAAAATTTTATTTGACTTATTTAAACAGCAATCCTTTCTAAAGAATACTCGTGTTGTTGTTTTTATTGTGACTTATCTCACTTTTCTAACGGCGACATCAGAAAGGAATTCATCGTGACAAGGAGTGTAAGATTACGCCCTGTCGTTGGCAAGAACCTTGAGCACTATACAGGTGACAGTACGAATTTGCTCACTTCCGCCCCCCAAATTTGATGGAGGGCACCTCGGGGGGATGAGTCCCCTGTCTCCACCACTCTGCCCTTACCACAACCTCTCGAGGGGACTTCAGCTTACCGCATATTTAGGGTACCCCCATGCTCACAGACACTATACATTTACAAACAACCATGCTTTCTCCGGGATTCGTTCCTAAGCTTTGCCAGTACAGTAGTCAGCGTCGTTAAATACTATCCCAGTTGGGGGGCGAAAGAATTCTTTGCCACCAAGCATTCTTCCCTTCTGCATTAAAAGAGAAAATACCGTAGAACAGCGTTTAATTTCAATGGGCTGATCAGAAAAGGTGTATAAATGAGAAAGCTGTACATTGCAGTTTAGAATGTTATACATACATACAATTTTCCACAATTTTTATCAATTGCTTTATATAATTTTATCATCCTACATTTAGTTTGTTAAAATATTATCCATATTTCCGAATAAGTTCAAATTTCTCATTTTTAAATCACAAAAATCAAATAGCATAACACAAAAAAGGCAAAATTTTATGCAAATAAATAAAAATAAATAAATAAATATTTTATTTTATAAATGCCATAAACTTTTTTTCTTAATGGCTGATTGCCTCAAGAAAACCTTAATGCATTTAATGATTAAGTCACTCCGCAGATATTTTCGCAATCATCCTCTCTTTCTTATTTTCTCTATACCATACTCACTTTGAAAACAGCTTGTTTTCTGCGATATTCTTATGTGTAATGGTTTCGCCTTTCGTTTCATCAGTAATTATTCATAGTAAGAGTGAAGCTACGTAGGTTGATCCAAAAAAAAGTTTACAAGCAGAAGCATTTTAAACGTAATAATTGTGGAGCGAATATTTCCACACAGGGTGGTTGACAGATGGTGCTAGTTGTCCTACAGCGGTTCTATGAGTAAGTAGCGTCAGTACGCAGACACTTAAGAGCGACAGTAATGGCACGAAGTCTAGAAAAGTGGTCTCGCATAGAGGTGCGAGCCGTAATTCGATTCTTATGGGCCAAGAATGTGGCCCCATCCGAAATTCACAGACAAATCATTGAGGTATACGGGGACAAAGCAATGAGTAGATAACAGGTAGCGAAATGGTGTCATTCTTATCAATCGGGCAGGGAGCATGTGGAAAACCGCAATATGGAAGCAAGCGGCCGTCCAAGTTCTTCAAGGACGGATATCAATACGGCACGTGTTGAAGAAATCATCCAAAGGGATCGACGAGTAACCGTGCGTGAGATTACTTCAGAGTTGGACCTGAGTTATGGTGATGTTCAGCCTATCGTAACCGATGAGTTGCGATATTCCAAAGTTTGTGCCCGCTGGGTTCCACGTGCATTGCCCGCGGAACATAAGGCCACTCGAATGATATGCAGCCTCACATTTCTTCAGCAATACCATTTAGATGGCCAACACTTCATTGATCGCATCGTTACCGGTGATGAAACATGGCTTCATCACTTCACCCACACATCCAAAAGAGCCACGATGAAGTGGAAACACGCTGGATCACCGACGAGGAAGAAGTTTAAGGTCACACCCTCTGCCGGTAAAGTGATGGCAACCGTTTTCTGGGATACGGACTGGTGTTATCCTAATCGAGTATTTGGAGCGTGGCCATACCATTAAGGCCGATCGTTATTGTGCCACCATAACGAAATTGCGTAAAGCCATCCAACGCAAACGGCCTGGATTACTGAGCAAAGGCGTCATTCTTCTGCATGACAAAGCCAGGCCCCATACAGCTCTCCAGACTCAGGAATTGTTGTAAAGGTTCAAGTGGGAGGTCTGGAATCATCCCCCCCCATACAGCCCCGATTTGGCTCCAAGTGACTATTTCATTTTTCCGGCATTGAAGCGATACTTATCCGGAACACGGTTCACCTCAGACGAAAAATGCCTCAATGAGCAGGGCCCTGATTACTACCAAGACGGGATAAACAAGCTGGTCGAACGTTCTGACAAATGCCTAAACAATTTTGGCAACTATGTGGAAACGTGAAGACCAGATGTGTCTCTTGATTCCCATTTGTATCTTGTTTCTATTGTTAATAAATACTTTTTCATTTGCCTTGTAAACTTTTTTTTGGATCACCCCTCGTATTTTGTGCATGATGCTGAAGGTCTTTAGAGGCTAGACGTTTCGATGGCATGACACGAAAGAAAAGACCAGCTTCATCAACAATAAAAATGTTTTTAACTGATATCCATATACCTTTTTTGGATAAATTCGTGTATCTTCAATAAATTCCTCGGAGACATGTTTGTATTTCCCGTTTATGACGTAATATGACGTTCAACGGCGTAATTTAAATTTATACAATTTCAGCGAAAAAGCAGTTACCCTTCGCGATGTTATTTCTTCTGCCTTTTTCGCTGATATAGGCTCATTCGCTGGAAAATTTGACACCCTGCAATGAGTGGAAACCTCAGCAAACTTTTGTTTGAACCCCCAGCTATTTCTTCTTGAACATGAAGTTTGTTTGAAGCGGGTATGCGCAAAGTGATGATCTTTCTTCTAATTTTCTTCTTTCAGAAATATTTGTTTTCAAAGTTGACACAAGAATGTTTAGTTTTTTCAAAAATTTAGTTCGATAAATTTCCTTTTCTTATCAAATTCTTTGAAAACTTTTGTTTACTTGTATCTCTATACACTTACTTGTATCTTTTAGGGAGACTATTTTTCATTTTCTAGACATTTTAACTGCATATTAATCTTAAAGTAAAACCCGGAGGACAATAGTTGAGTTCACACGTGCTTACCAAATGATAAAGCACCTCCCAAACGTTTTTGATCAACAGAATCCAGCGTTTATCCTCTCCGACCTAGTAATCGGATATTAATAACTTGTAAAAATAGTCGAAATCATAATTTTGATTATTTGAAGAGCAGTAAATAAGATATTAAAGAACATACGTTTTTAAATTATCTGTAATAATATAAGGGGAAAAGTAAACATTTGAAGCATTATTAGTAAAAGGGTTAATATAAAATTAATATTTCATATATTATTACTAAGTGATAAAGTATGATGAAAACCGTCAAACTCTTAAACTTGGTTTATATTGTTAAATGGTTAATTTGAAACTACTCAATACGAAATATATATATCTCGCAAAAGAATCTCACTTTTATGAAAAAAGACGAATAATCAATCCAGGTGTAGTCAAGTTTCAATATGCTAAAACTGAGGGAACACACGTCTAAAAAGAAATTTAAGAATTCGACTCTGAATCAGTATTAGTTTTGAATAGTATGTTTCAACATTCACTTACCATCGAATTTCTAGTTGCTGAAATCATTTCGACTAACTGAAGTTCAACTAATCGAAGTTTTAGTGTATATTCATAGTATAGCAACTAACTAATCTAAGTGTATTAAAAAAAGAAACATCGCAGAGTTTACATTGATGCAACTTCCTGTCTTTATACAAATACCTCGGGTAATTAAAGAGAAGGCATGTACAGGTCTGTTTTTGGCATGTCTCTAAGAGTAGAAAAGAAATGCTTGATGTTGTTCACTGGCTCTCCAAAGCTCAACAGACTGATCCAGCTGAAATTATCTTGCGAGCCTCCTTCATAGCAATAATAAGCCATATTCTTCAATACAGGTGTAGAGATTTATATTTATTTTAAATAAACCAATTTAATTTAATTTGAAGTTCATTTCCTATAAGCCTTCATTCCCCTAACTGTCAATGATAAAATATTTAAATTTGGTAGCGCGCGTGAAGTAATGCAAATTCTACTAGTGGGAGAAAAGGTTTAAGTATCAAGTTCTAGAAGGAAAAGTTGTGGGCAAACCCTGTGCTTGTTGTAGCGTGAGCTCCTGCTTAGCATTGATTGCTGGTTAAATGCGGCGTAACAGCTATTATTTTGCTGCCTCTAAACTTTCAACGCTGTTTTAGGAAACAGGATAGTCTGAGCCTGTAGCGTAATTCTAATACTTGTTAATATCTCTAAATCTTTAGTTTAGTCCTTACTCTTTCAGTTACTGCCCAAGCAGAGGCGTAGTTTGTTAGCGTCGAGTTGACGCATTGGACTTTTCTAAAGAGTGTAATAAAGGGTAATTTTAACCCTTGTTCTGTGCAGCCACTACCCTCCAGTTTTCACACAAAAGTTAGACAAGTAGACCCTACAAAGGGATTAAACAAAACGACATGTTTTTGATGAGAAAAGTAGATATTCAGCACGCACAAAATTTAATTAGGTATATACCAAATAGAATTTATTTGCTTACTAAGCCAAAAGAAAACGTAAGTTTTCAATCGGAACAAATGATATTGCATGTATAAAAAATAAAAGCCTTGTGGGGTTTCCAATCTTTGAACCCCACAAACACTAACAAGCGAATAATCGCTTAAGTGTGTTAACAAAAACGTAAGACTTAAGAAGGGTTAACTACCCTTTATTTCTCAGAATAAATACAATCAACTCCTAACTTGGAGTATAAAGCAAAGCCTTCACTTGGGCTTGAACTTAAATGAATAGGGAATTAAACTTAACTAAGCTTAACTAGAACTAACTGAATGTATAGCTGAAGCTGTCAGGATTCTAAGTTGTTGGCCCCTAAATCTTAATTAAATCGGCGAAGCCAAGCAAGGGCCTAAAGTATGGCCGAGCGTAGTAATATCTAAGAGAGACGTAGCCAAAAGGCAAACGCACGCTAATTAGGAAATCAGACTCTCTCTCTCTCAAAGTCGGTAAAACATCGACTTAAATAGTACTCTTTACTCATTTGCATTCAATGATTCATTCTGAAATTACATTCTGGTAGGAAATTGTAAGCTGAAACTAGAATTGATAGAAAAGAAGCATAATTTGAAATAACTTAATAAAATTAGGATAAACCTTACAACCTATTTATGATATCCTTGGAGGTGAGCATTCTAAAACTGTGTGTTTATTAGTTTGCCAAATATCAGTCTAATAATCTGTACGTTTAAAATAAGTATTGTACTCTTCATTAATATCTTATAAAAATATTTAGTTTATTGTAGTTATCCGATAACACTGAGAAGAAAACTGTAGACTTGCGAGGTCTAACCATACAAGGAAACATGAATAGATTTATCATATTTTGTCTCCGTAATCACCTGAGTAATTTATAATGAAGAAACTGAGAGAGCTGCAGTAGTTTCCCACTTAATTTGTAGGACTTTTCGAAGCAATAATTAGATTTAATACCAAGTATTTAGTATGGAGGAAGCATAATGATATGACCCCATCCTAGTTGGACCACATCCAAACATGTCCTACTCTAACACAAAAAAGGAATTGGTATATTGATTTAATAAAGCTAATTAACAATCGCTATCTTTCGTGGAATTTCGCATTAACTGAAGAAAGCAGTGGATTGTTGCTTCATTAAGATTTATTTCAAGTAATAAAATAGGATAGGTCTTTCTAAAGCTTAAAACACATAAAACTGAACAGAAATTGAAAGATGTTTTCTAAAAATCTTTGAAATATGGTGTTACCATGAGAAGCCCAAAGCATGTCATCCTCCTGCGTCGACTATATGCGGTATTCGTAACCTTCTAGGACATCAATTGTTTCTACCACTTCAATTTAGCTGATCTGGGTGTTAAAAGAGCTATATCGGAAGAATTTAATTTATAGAAACTTCTATTAAAAGTTCTCTTGAAACTCATTTTACCCGTATTTCTATAAATAATATTTAAACTGTTCAAATGTTTGTCGTACAATTACAATAATTATTAAAATGTTGAATGAGTGAGATTACGTAATATTACGTAATTTTGAATTTTTAAAAAAAATTTTATACTTATCACAGGGAATGGAACTAATTTGCAGCAAGTTTCGAAAGTGATAATAAAGTGTGATGTTTGGGATTGTTTTATGCGCACGCGCAAGGTTTAAATTCAGCTAGATCCAGGCTCCAGTACTTCTCAGCTTTTGAATAAAATTATAATTCCTGTCGGAGCTCCAAATAAGAAAAGATCCGCTATTTTTAATTTATTATTTAACTACGCGTCGTTCATTTATCCTAATGTATTAATTTTCTATATACTTGTTTACACTTTATTTAATTGTATTATTCGTCATTTACTTAATTTTGTTTTATCATTCCTGAGGCACTCTGATAGGATTCTGTCACTTCTAATTCAGAAGTTAAGCCTATTTTAAGTTATTTTATTTAAGTCTAAATGCGCTCTTATAAAAGAAGTAGTTAAGATAGTTTGTCAAACAACTTCGACGATACTTTAGTATTAAGGAATCCTAAAATGCGTTATTAATGAATAGGGATGCGCTTTTTGTTCATTTCCTAAAGTACATTAAAAGCTGCATTCAGTTTTATTCATTAGTAATTTTTCTGAATGGAAGCAATGCTTGTTCAAATTGTCATATTATGGAAGTGTTTGTTTTCGCATCCGTGGAAACATTAACTTCATAGAGATTAGAAAAAGGAAAATATTAATTCCGAAACTTTTCACTTATGCAAGAGACTTATTCTAAACATGTTTAAAATTAGAAAGATGAGATGTTACCATTCATCATCACCTGTCATCTGCTGAATTAATGATTTAAGAAAGATGTAAACATTCTCTTTATTTTGATGTGAATTAAATATCTTTATTCTGACAGTTTTTTTGATTGATAGACTTCAGTCAATTCACATTTTCATCATTTCTAATTCTTCATTTTAATTAAAGAAATGTCGACTAAAGTTTCACTTTGTTGCCCTATTTCCCTTTATTCTGTTATTTAAATCAAAAGAAAAGTTTTGTTAAACATATCAGTGTTGTAATACAACAAATACAATAGTTATACTTTTTAACTATTTAACAGACTACATATTGATACTTAGAAACTAATTCTAATTACACTTTTGTAATCAGGAAATTTTGCAATCTGAAAATCCAGATACATGGAAATCTTATATTCTCCATAACAATGATTATAAATTTAAATAGTATATCCAATGTGGAACATGAATACGAGCTAGTTTCCCTTAGGTCCTCCACGGAATAAGATTAGGTTAGATAGTGGTTAGTTACGTTAGATAATCCATGCATGTTTTGCAGTATTAATAAAAACAACACAAATTTAGGTAAAAATTTTATTTCAAAATTTTAAGACTCTATATCAGTTGTTAACAACTTGCTCTGGTAATATTTTTTATTTAACGGTTAGAAATCTGTTTAAGAAATGAGTCTGAAAAAGTCGACAAAAGTATACTGAAGTTCAGTGATACCATTACAAATCAACATTTTGCTAAAATTCTAAAAAATCATTTGTTGGAACAGTTAGCTTGGAGCCCCAAAAATGATCAGTAAAAAATGTTTAATAATTAATACACACAAGGATCACTGCACTTCCAGTATGTGTTTGAGAAAAATATGCTTATTTGTTTGTTTTAATGGCGAAAAATATTTTTTAAAACAACTTTAATTCCGGAAGTAATATAACTTGGTACTAAATAATGATTTCTTTACGAATTTCGTCTACAATTAATTACTCCTCTTTGTCTCTCTAAAGGCAAAGAACAGGGAGGAGATGTAAAATTCTTTAAATTATGAACAAGATTTTTCGTAGGAGGATTCATATTTTAAGGAGAAGTCAGATGGCCTCAAGGATTTAATGAATCAACTGGTTGGTTTTACAAATGTATTTTGGGCTTGATTTGCGCAGAGGCGAATGGGACATTTACACTGAGCCTCTAATTTCATGGTAGATCTCGAAATCTTTCAATCATATTTAAGTTATGTAAATTTTATGTATTTTTTCTCAATTCTAAGTTTCAAAAATGTATAAAATTAGAAGGAAGAGAAAAATGTAGAATTTCGTATGTTAGATTTGAAGCCTTTCTTTAAAAATCAGACACTGCGACTTCCTCTCTGTCACTCCTGTTCGCTAATGATATAATTTAGTAAATACTCGATCAAAATTGTATTCAGCTCGTTTTTTCATTTGAACTTTTTATATTAGAATATTCATCTTACTGAAACGTTTTCCATTTGAATTAATGATTACTGACAAATAAAGAATAAGTTTTATTTAAAATTAAAGATTATTAAATTGTAATTCCTAATGTACAAGATGCCGTGATTTTTAAACAATACTAAATAAATTTTTAAAATGGTCAAGGACGTAAACCCAAAACGGTAGTAATCCAAAAAAGTAAACTATTTCTCCCACGTTTGAAATACACTGAATTATTTTTATTCTACGTTTTATTCATATACATTCTTATTGAACTAATAAACAGTTTAATTTTATTCATATGGTCATATAAATATAAATTAATTAAGATTTATAGTAAAATTAATAAGAATATTTTATACTCTTCCTCGTTTTAAAAATATGTGAGTTTAAATACGTAACCATGAATTAAATTAAAATCAAAACAAACTAAATTAAATTAAAACAAACTAAATTAAAGCCATGAAATCAAAAGGTACGAAATCAAGAAATGTACATTTTTATTTAAATAACTTTAAATGGAAAATGTCGAACTAGAAGGTCATTTCGCAAAATGCATTTTATAAAATCAGTTGACACGAAATATAATTTTCATCTAGGCTGAGATCATTAGAGGCGGGAGGCGCTTCCGTAACAGGTTTTGCCTCCAGTTTTGTAAAATCGCGAACTTAAGATATTACGGTGGAATTCAATCTACAGAAAGATTACACTTTCTCAGTTTGATAACACAGTAAATCTTAGAGCATTTAAAATACTTTCGCTTACTTATGATAAAAATTTTTCCCTTGTAGATTTTAAGGCCTAAGAAAATTTTACATAAATTTAAATAAACGAGAAGATAAAAGGTATTTATGACAAGACAGAACAAAGCAATCTGCATTATTATAAGCATCTTATATTCAAATTATATCTACATGTATGAGAATTTTACGATAAAGCTATTTGGTTTCAAGTATTGTTAACGTATAGAGACATTAGGATTTTTTTGGAAGTAAGTGAAATGAAAAAAAATGAGCAACGCCTTCGCCGGGAATCGAACCACGGACCTCTTGGTCACACTTCGAGCGGGCTGACCACTACACCACGAAGGCGGGAGAAATACCTTATATATTCCCCCTTTTAAAGGACGACTGGGGTTTGGGGGATCCAATCGCCAAATCCCGGTGGTGGAGAATCATCATCGACCACCTTTTTAGTTCGGGCGCCAGTGGAGAGACATTAGGATTTTTTTGGAAGCAATTGAAATAAGAAAATGAGCAACGCCTTCGCCGGTAATCGAACCACGGACCTCTCGTTTACGCGCCGAGTGTGCTGACCACTACACCACGAAGGCATGCGAAGAAGGCGGGAGAAATACCTTTTAAACTGTTAACATTTACAGCACTATACAGAGCTCTAGAAAAATTTTATATTGATTTTTAATACACTTCCGATTTTAGTCCCTTAAAATTATAAGGAGCAGCCCCTTGCAGGCTTTCCTGGTAAATGTACTTAACACGTCCAGATGGGCAAGGGGAAGATCCATTGTTAGTATCTCAGCGAAGGCACAGTTGATAGATCATATTACCTGGTCTAAATTACTCAGTACACCATCGTAATCGAAATCCACTTGGATTAGGTTAACTGGGTCAGCGATCCTTTGTTTGAATCTTCGTGAGGTTTTCAGTGATGCGTATGCCAAAATATCTGGTAGTCTCTTTAAAATAATAGGCAGGAATTTTTTTAAGTAATCTTAACACTGCAAGCATAGTAGACTCTGTTAACATACATATGTGTGTGGGTATGTGTGATTTAATTAATGCAAGTACATCAATTAGTAAGATATTTAAAATGCTTTAATTGTCACAAACAATAAGTCTCGTATTTTTATAGGTAAAATTTGATCACATACTCAGAAAGTATTATTTGTTTGAGCTCACTTTCCATGTCTATTATCAATTTAACGTCTGATAATTTTCAGTGAAAAACCATATTTGACTTAGTTCTTTTGCTTGTATTAAAAGTGGAATAGAATTTCTCATATTGGTTATGTTAAGAATTGGCGGTCGATGTTTCCGATGCAACGATAGAGAAACAAAACATTGAAGGAGTGGACTTTGGGGTGATGCATCTGAGCGGTATATCGATTTTAGCGACCCACTGCTGTCCTGCGAGCTGAAAAACATTGCATCGATTTGGGCTTTCAAATGCATTCACTAGTTTGGATCAGAGTTTCCTTTATGCTGGCACGAAGCCAACATATTACACTGAATGCAATTTACTTTGAGGAAAAAGTTAAAAGCTAGCGATATGATTATCGGAGAAACTAAAAGTAAATTCGTCCTTTTACTAAGCAAAGATGCCTGAAGCAATCATATGCCATTGCCGCTTTAAAAAAAGAAAACTACATAACTTCAATTTGCTTTTACTGTAGCCCTATCAGCGGCCGAGCGGTTAAGGTCGCTGAATACCAAGATTTCGACCCGCATTCGATACTAGGAGGTCTGGCTGGCTGCATGATCGGTTTTCGAGGTTTTTCACTTGCGTTCAGGTGTCCTTAAATATCCTCCACTTCCATCTAAAAACATTATTTTTTCAGCTGTTCATTTTGACTGCGACAAAAGTTTTCTAAACACACAACATATATTGCGTTGGTTAATTTTTTCGATAAGCAGACAGAAGTTAAGAAAACTTTAAAACTTTTTTATTCAAAATACTTTGAAAAAAAAACACTGTTATGACAGATAAAAACAATCCGATGAAATAATGGACAATTTCATCGTTTGAGCGTCATCAGGAAAGCAGAAGTAAATGAATAATAACAAAAAGTAAAATGAAAAGTATGTAAAAGTAAAGAGAGTCAAATATTATGCTTAAAAATATTGTAGTTTTGGGTACTTCTAGTTTTTTAAGTCTAATTCGTTGATTCGGATATTGTTTCTTCACTATGATTGTGTTAACAATTAATTATTGTTATAAGAAGAGATGATTGTAATTCACTAATCTGATAGATGGGTTATATTTTATGGAAGAAGTATCTATGAATGCCGACATATTTTGAATTCTCTTGGCGAATGCATAAAATTATTGTGAGTTCCGGTTGATTGTGGAATGGAGGGAAATGAGAGTGATGATATCTTGCAAAGAAGGGAAAGTCCGCAACTTTAATGACACTTCGAACTATTGAGGAGTTGATAAATATGAAGTTAGCAAGTTTCCTGACTCAGATTTATGCATGAGGTCTGTCAATGTCTCTGGATGAGTAATGTAGTCTTCCAGGCTCTCTTCTTGTTACAGCTATATCATCGTTCCATTTTTGAACTGGACATGATTGCTTTAGTTTCGTCTGTTTTACATCAGACTCACGATGTTGTGCTTGGGATTCTATAAACCTATGAACAGAGAAGATATAAACGCGTGCTCTTCGATTAATGGTTTAATTCTCTAACACAAAAATATTCAGAGATAGGACGGCTGATGTTTTAAATGGCCAAACCTTGGCATTTGCAAATAATAATATTAAGAACAATATATTTCTGAAATTACACTTTCGTAATGAAAGTGCCCTTAATCAAACTAAGAATCTAAAGCTCATTAATAATGTGAAACGACTTTTAAATTTGGATATGTTTTTATCATAACTATTATGAAATGAAGACTATTCAAAACGTAAATATCCTCTCCTAAATCAAAAGAATACCTTATTAGATATTCATTCCGCAGATGAAGGTAGTGAGTTCATTTTGCGTATCCTCTAGTACTTATTAAAAAGCACAAAGTGAAATTGTTTGACATGAAAATTTTTTCAGGAAAGTTTCTATTTTGTATTCATTATTCGGAAAACAGCTACAATGTTTTATTCATTTTATTATAAATTTCGCAAAAATTAAAAAACAGATACCATTACTTTCCTGTTTTTTTGGATACATACTACTTCCCATTAACTGCAGTTTTATTTTTGATTTTCTTCATAAAACGGCGGGTATTTTGATTTATGATTATGTATAAAAATTATATTCTAACTTTAGTGAATGAGTGAAGAAAAATTTCTCTTCATGTGAAATAAAATATTTTATCCATAAGTAAGACATGTATATAATTCAAACTGAAAACAACAATGTAGCATCGATGAATATCAGTCATCCAATACTTCATAAGAGGGGAAAAACTAAAAAACAGTCAAACAGGTGTCGTTATATAGACATTGCGATTTTAAGAATTTGGACACATTTCTGCTGAGATATGCAATCTGCATAAAATTGCAGTACTTATACATAAGTTGAAACACTGGCGCCATTAATTAAATCAGAAGTTCTGACATAAAAGCGCGGGGACGATTATACAACTTAAGTTATTAATCTGTTGTTGATGGTGGTTTTGTCTCAGAAACGTGGCATTATGGCCACTTCGCAGTTCCCCTATAAACACGAAATATGGTAAAACCCTGTAACCTTTTATAAAATCAATCGGTTCGTGGAGATTAGAAACCGTGTAGAACTACCAGTGTTTAGGGACCTTATCGGCTTGGCTTGGTTGCTGGAAGGCACAATCAGATCAGCAACCGAGTATTTTGAAATAATTATTGGCCTAATTTATTTCGGAAGAATTTCTGTTATTTCCCTTTTATATGTATTTAGCTTATATCTGAAATTTAAATATCTTAAATTTAAAATATCTGTTATGGCTACAGATACATCCCAGTATTTTCCCTGAAACAGATTTATGACTATCTTATTATTTCAGAATTCCTGCTTTTGAATAATATTTTGTTTAAGTGCTGCAGTTCCTTCTGAATTATGCTTGATGGAATTTAGATCAGCGTATTTACTTTGATATGATTTTTATTCATAGGCTTTCATAGGATATTTATTCATAGGATTTGTATAAGATAGAAGCTTTCGTTTTAAGTGCTGCACTGCAGTTTTAGAAATCTATGTCAGTTCTAAAAGCTTCGGTTATTACGAGGTATCAATATCGTAAGAGATTATTAATAAGATATCTGAGCATTTCAGCTATCAATTAATTACTTTATATAACAGTGAAATTTTGTGCACTGAATGTTATGAATAATTACCTTCAGCTCCACGGACGCTTGCACGCTATATAATTTGAGCAATGGCTTTAAACTACACTAAAACTTTTATCTAGCTTGCACCATACTGATCAATTTCGATGGATAAATTCTAATCCAGATTGTCCTACTTTTTGTCCCGCAATGACACTGACCTACATGTTACAAAATGAAGAGTAAAATCTCACGTTCTCTTTGACGCCCATTTTCCACCATGATGCAGGTTTCCACCCTTCTTTCTTATTTTTTTTCTCCCAATTACCTCTTTTGTCACGTTTCCGAATTTATAGAGTGCTCATATGTAAGCAATTAACCCAAATGAATCTGAAGCATTTGTAGATGGTTCTGAAAATTCATGACTGGAACTTAAATGAAAGATGAATCCAATTTCAACCACATTTCTTTCTTAATATAATTTTCTTAATGATTAAATGTTATTTATAAACTGGTTCTTCAGCAAGATCTTTACTATTGAAATATTAAGCGACTTTGATTAATGAAATAAATAAAATGTATTTCCTTTTCATGTTAAAGGGGATTAGTAGACATAAAGAGATTAGTTTTTGAAGCGGCGTTCGAACCATGGATCTTCCGATTTACAGCTGAATGGACTAATAGTTACACTATGAAAGCGTGCATCTAGAAATTCGTTAATTCCTAACATTGTCCTCAATTTAGAGAAGACAAGATCTAGACCAACAAATCCAGGTGGGAAGAATTATCGTCTACCACATTTCAGTTCTGGGCCATTGTAGAGAATATTAGGATTTTTCGAAGCCGGGAACGAAGAAAATCAGCAAAGCCCGTGTCGGAATTATAACTACATATTTCTATTTGCTAACTGGATGTGCTCTCATAAGAGCATACCGGGAAGGGAAACGTGATAATTTCTTACATACTGACTTTAGAAATGCACATGATGAACTATGAAAAAAAAGCTTCAAGTTTAAAAGTACTGCAGTTTAGAGGAGTGTAGCTAGTTAAATACTTCCTATCATTTAATTCTCCGCATAATACGGTAAAAACTGCCTTTGGCAGATTTAGGAGAAATTTCTCCAAGCTGCGTAAATTTAGCGTAAGATGTGAAGCAAACCATCTTGGATTAAGTGCAAACTGTAAAGTGGATAACTATTACAAACCACAAGATAGTACCCATTAAATTTACAGTGGTTTCTGGGAGATGGTTAAGAAACGTTTTACGCCTTGTAGGCAGCTTATACAATCTAGATTGTAGCTTTGTCTGTTCCGGTAGTTTTTCGAACAATAGCATAAGAACATTATACTTTTCTTCATTCCTTAACTCATTTATACTCTGCTTGTAGAGACTACCAAGCCTTTCGATGCCGTTTCAATAATCTTTCATTTATCAGGTACGTCTTGCACCAGAATATCATTGAACAGAACTCTAGCCGAAAGATGGCGCTGACACGCCATAACTGTTTTATAATTATCTTAATTTTACATGTAGCTAAGTTATATTGTGTATTGTAAAGTCTGTAAAGTTGTTCCTCATTAGACTGTCCCAATAAAGCATTAGTTCTGAAATAGGTTCAGTCACTATCCCTAAAGCTCATCAAATCAAGAATCAGGTGAGAACTTTCTATTTTATTTGAAATGATTATCGACTGAACTCTCTTTTGCTTTATGGTGCCGAAACTCGGGAGCTATAGTGATTGAAATGGCACAACCTAGCGAATTATAGAAGTAATAGAAAAACTATTCGAACTCCATTCACTAAACCTGTGAATAAAATAAGTGATACATTAATAGGAGACAATATTGATTATGATGATTTGGATGGTTTAAAACATCATTTAGAAGAATCAGCTAATCAGATTTATCAGACAGATTGTACCATAGAAAGCATTACAAGTTATGTAGAAATGCTTGAAGCTGATGTTCAGACAAGCCAGGAATACCGCGAAAAGATTACGAGATCCAGTTCGAAACTAGTATAAAAAAATCAAGCATTAAATATATTACTATGACTTTTCACGGCCGCGTTGTTAGCATATTTTTGCTCTTATTTGCGTGAGTAGAGATTTAGATATTGCAGCTATTGTTTTACTGACGCTGATGGTTCAAAGGGTTTGATCAAGCCGGTCATGGTAGATCGGCTTTTGTGACAGAAAATTCCATGAAAAGCATTAAACATAACAACTATTTTTTTTTTCGAAAATGCCGATGTATGCTATGTTGTATATCATTTATTGCAAAACAGCATTGGTGAAGGTACTTCACCTAGTCTAACTTATTGATTGGGAATCATTAAAACCTTTCCTAACTATTTGACTCTTTTTACTGCCGATATAGTAATTCAACGAGAGCTACAGGTGTTGTCGTAGTGTTATGTCATGATGTTGTGTATCTGGACAATTAGCATAAAGGATATGATGGCATGATGAATTCATCTGTGTTGTAAATAAATGTATTAGATTTTATGATCTATTCTTAGTTTTCAAATAATTTACGTAAGACTTGCGACCATTGTTTTAACTACTTGTTTCTTCTTATCTATGCATTATTTTAGTCACAGACCTGCATTTATATTTTTGACTGTTTGTGATTATATTTTGACTATCTGTGACTATTTATGATAATATTTTATTAAGTTAACCTTTTCACTTAAACCCATTTACTTTGCTGACGGAAATATTTATCAAGTTTTAAACCTTGCATGTGATTTGTATCCGACGCAGTAGACTGAGAATTATGAAACCTCAGCAGCCAACCACTGCAAAATGTTTTGAATGCAACAAGAGTGGAGAAGTTGTTGTAGTAGGCTGAAGATAAAATTTAACGAAATATCTTTTGCTTAGAATAGTCTACAAAATCATTCCTAAAGAATTATACTACAGAAAACTACGCGCTTGGTGTTTGAGCGGAAAACGCACAGATAACTTTTCTGAGCATTTAGAAAAGTAATAATTATTTGCCCTAATAATTCTGTAAGTGCAATGAAAAGGAAATGCATTTCTCAGCATCATTATATTCCCCGCGAAACTTAGCTGCATAAGTTCGTAATTGAAGTCAAACATTTATTTGTACAGTGGCATCATCTCTCATGGCCTACACGAGAAATGTTGATTTTCAACTAGATAATTCAACTAGTTTGCAAAATTATAGCTACTGTTTTCTAGGAAGTCTAAGAGATTACATTCATATAATTTGGAATTTTTCATAGCACTCACTGCAGAAACGTATTGTTCAAATTTAAGTAAAGTAAAGACGTCTGCTGTAAGAGAGGAGCAGTTTTCTAGACAAAAGTATGTTTTTTTCCCATCACAGTTCAAGAACCCCACACAGAATATTAAACGTAGGAACCTTTAGTAATTTACCTGATGTATGTACTGGAAGATCTTTCTTAAGTCCCATTTCTGGTCTCTTCAGATTATCACAGGTTTGGGCCACTTAAGAAGAACTTGCAAGGGTTTGGATTTTCTAATGCAGACTTTAGCAAAAGATAAGAAACAAGCTTCTAAGTGAAAGGAATTACTAGACTGGTATCATGGTGGAAAAGATGTGTTAATACGCTAGGAAAATATGTTACAATAAATAGATGAATGCGTTGTTTTACACTGTTATTTTATCTTCAGAATTAATTTTACATGAAAATTAACATAAGACCTCACTTTCTGATCTTCTTACATAAATCCCTCAATATCACTTCTTTTAATCCTGGTAGCTAACACTGGTCCAAATTGTATTCCATGACAAAAGCCTTGTTTTTGATACACCTTTGCACGGAGTGATTCCATACGTATGTAGAAATAATCCCAAATATGTACATATTTTCAGACTGTTAAACTAACTGAATGGCGGATTGGGAAAAGGATAAAATTCTAGTCAAGCTTGTTTCTAGAAAATTAAAAAATAGATAAATAATAATAACGATAATCTCTTTTACAGCAATATTGTTAAATTTAGAAAAAAACATTTTAATTGGTCAGTTGAATATTTTAACTGACCATTTTATTTAACGGCAAAGCATGAAAATCCTGTATTTATAAGTTAACAAGATATTGATATTAAAATTTGCAGGAATATTAACCTTTTGTCTACCCAAAATAGACAACGTCAGTTAAACGTAACGAAATAAGGCATTTATGAAGAATTAAAATATAATATTTATTTGTATAAAAATGTAACACTATTACATTACATTTAAAATGTAATATTTATTTATCTATCACTAGAAACTAACTAACCAGATGATTTGCAGACAATTTTTGAAAACAAATGTTAGGTTTTAAACCTCTTATTAACGTGACAAAAATGCAAGATAAACTCATTTACAGCTGTTTAAGACGCAGACGTTTGTAGGCGAAGAGTGGAATAAAGATAATACTCTCTGAATATTATCCTCCCCCCCCAAAAAACGGAAAGACCATTGCATTATTAAAAGAAGTGAAGTACTAGTTATTTTTTCAGATATTATTTTAGTTTTGTGCTCTGAGGATAGTTTGAGTAAATATCAAACAAATCGCTATCTTACCGCTTGACAAATCGCTATCTTACCTTAATTCGCCACATTCTTAGAACCTTACCCTATTTCCAATCACCCATTCAGTTACAACCTTGATTTAGGCGGTTAAGTATAATTAAGCTGAGGAAGTCAAAAAAAGAAACGCATTGAAGGTTGTACAGTGACAAACGTGGGTCAGTTTGTGAAGATTATGAAACTAAAGAAAGATTATTAAGAAACTATAAGTTTTACTTATAGTTTCAGATTGAGTATTGTTCTGTCTTAGCTTTTATTCACGTCGCATATATTCTTCAAAGCAAACGAACAAATTAAAAGCACGAAAGAATGAGTTTGAAAGCATGAGTTTCAAAACTAGATATGTTCATTGAGATTCATATCTACTGGAATAAGCGAGACTTGCTACCATTTAGAAGGTTTGTGCCATACACGGAATCATACAGTTTAGAAAATTCTGAGATTTAATCTCAACTTAAAGAACCGTGGATAAGAGATTCTTTACTGCTGACTTCCCGGACATGTAGGAATAAAAGGCAATGAGCAGGCGGGCATAGCAATAAAGCCTGTTTTGGAATTGTCTGCTGGGCTCATCTCTTTTGGACATCCTGAATGGGCAGCAACACCTCTGGACTGATCAGCTGAATAACACATTCAGGATCATAAAGCCTCGAGTAGAGTATTCAAAAGCGACTAAAAATCGGAAAAATGTGGCTTTTTCAACTCGTTTCAAAATGTGTCACGCTTGAGCTACCATTAATTAACTGTTCTAAGCTTAGATGAATCTATTTGCCGAAGTTTTAATGAACTTTTTTCTGTCTGTGCGTCAGTTTTTATTGGATCGTCCAGTTTTTTAAAATTTTGCTAGAAGTTTTTTAGTTGGAGAAAGGTCGATTTTGTTGTATTTAGGTTTCATAAAAGAAGCTGAATTTTAATAATAAATCTGAATTTATTTTAATGAAGCTCAGTAAACAGATCATGTATTTTAAATCATTTCATGTTACGTGCTCTAATAATTGAATCTCATCTTACGAATGTTTTACTTCATCGTCATGAAAATGAATACTTAACAGTGCATTTCATTATTTGATTTATCATTTTTATCTATATGTTAAAATGTGTATTCTTCTTACCATGAGTTTAGCACATTATGTTCTTTAAGGTTATAAGCCACAAAATCTGCTGCCTGTCTAATTTAGCAACAAAAGAGAGATTTTTAGCTCCATGACTGTGGTGCTTCTCCCCATCCGTTAGCTGGACATCTGAACAGCCGCACCTGTAACCTAGCAAGAGATCATCCCAGTTCCTCTCAATGTACCAAAATATCGAGATTTAAGACTTCCTTCGTAATTTTGGAGACTCTTTTAAACGTAACGCACACCAATAAAGTGCAACTTTACTTGCTGAAAGTGGGATATGTTTCTCCATTACTATTCTCATTTGTGTTTTCCCAGATGACGCTAGGAGAAATTTTAGACTTCGCTTGTTTTAAAATCTCTCAAAGTTTGATTTTTCATAGCCAACCACAAGCAACTTTTAAGAAATTATATGCGTCATTGATTAGTCGTTTGTCTGTTAGTTCAACTGTAATACAGTTGTTTGGAGTCCTTAAGTGACAGCCATTGGTAGCTGTCCATAGAGCGCGTTATACACAGTGGAAAACTGGCGTTGAACAGTACCTTTGAATCGAAAGGAGTACAATGATATTCATTTAGATAAAGCTAATAGTGCAAACTTCGTATGTGATTATGATATTACACTCATGTCCATAAATTAAGGATAATTCAGATTCACGTGGAAATCGAACTCTAAAATAAATATATCACCTGTAAAATCACTACACACATCTTCAAGAATCATATGCAAATTTCAGGAAGTAACCAGATGACACCCATGTTAAGTCACAATCACGAGATTATAAGAGAGTGATGTATAAGAAATACAGGCAAAGAAGTAAAATTGTTCGCAGGCGCTTTATAAGCATTTCAGTGCAATAACCGAATAGTTATGACACAAAGGACGCATTTGGATGATTTTTTACGTGGTAGAATTATCGGCAGTCTGGAATGTGGGCGTACCCAAACTGGAAGTATCAGACGAACTTGGAATTGCCCAGAGTGTCATCTCCAGGCTTTGGCAACGATTCCAAGATGATGGTAATGTGAGTAGACGTTACAGCACAGGTCGCCCCAGAGTTACAACGCCGAATGAGGACTGATGTTTGGCAGGTACTGACAAAAGAAACAGGCGGAGCACAGCCTCAGACCTGTCTCGTCAGCTCTCTTCAGCCACTGGTACGACAATTTCAAGGCGGACCGTGTACAGACGCTTAGGGCAGATTGGTCTATATGTTCGTACACCTGTCAGATGCGTTCCACTTACTGCAACTCGCTGTCGCCTGCGGTTAGCCTGGAGTAGAGAGCATGCATTGTGGACACCGCAACAGTGGGCTTGTGTGATGTTTTCCGATGAGTCCAGGTTTAGCTTGCAGTCTGATTCTCGCCGGAATTTCATATGGAGAGCTCCAGATACCCGTTACCACCAATAAAACATCATTGAACGACACCGTTACGGTGGTGCAGGAGTGCTCGTTTGGGGTGGAATTATTCTGGGTTCCAGAACTGACCTGCATGTTCAAATTGGAACCATGACAAGCCAAATCTATCGGGACGTCATTCTGGAACAACATGTACGTTTGTTTCGGGGCGCCATGGGCGCACAATTTGTGCTTATGGATGACAACGCCCGTCCTCACCGTGCAAACATCGTAAGCGAATGCCTTCAATCGGAGGATATCACCCGTATGGACTGGCCAGCATTCTCACCGGACTTGAATCCAGTAGAGCAAGTGTGGAACATGCTTGGCTGACGAGTTGCAGCCCATCAACCGCCTCCTACATGTCTACCGGAACTTCGGAGAATTGCTTTTTGAGTGGTGTAATATCCCCCAAGATCAGATCGATAATTTGATACTCAGTATGCCTTTGCATCGTCTGAGAGACATACAATGTATTACCAATCCTACCAACCATGTAATATTGGTTTTTTGTAAATATGTTTTTTTTTATAATTTGCTCCAGGGAGAAAAAATCGCTATTTTTTTAATAATATCAAACATATAGCATCTTTTTTTGCTCTTTACCTTTTGTTTAATAAATAAGCTTTAAAAATAAGTCAAATTTGTTTTGCTTCTAACTCTTCCTTTGCCTGATTTTGCATTATCCTTAATTTATGGACATGAGTACAGTTTCTCGAGTTCTCAAATGATCGGTCAAATGAACGATAATATAAAATAACAAATGAATAGCTACCTGTAGTATCTTAATTTGCACGCATTTAATCATTTTGGAATATTTTCCATTTATATCTGTGTTGCTTATGTTAACCACCATGTTTGTATACAGTCGGCGTTTCCTCATACAGAGTGCTCTCTGCTTTTACAAGAAAATTCGGTAATACGATGTAACTTAATAAGGAAGGCAATATCAGGTATGTCTGTTAACGTAGAAATATGTAAGATTAAAAAAATATTCCATAACTCAAAGCAGTAGTTTAAAATAAGTGGTAGTGAAAAATGTAAACACAGGTCATGCAAAAACATAGACCTAATTTTAAATCATTATATTGTTGTCATGCAAATCAATCTTCTAAATTTTTAAACCAAAATATTCGGAAGATAGCTTTGATTGTAGGAATTATTTGATTTGACTACACTTGGCAAGGTAATATCCGTGTGTCAAGAAATATGCTTATAATTTCGTGTCAATAACATGCTTATTTCGCATTTACCAACACGTTTGCCTTCCGTTCATAAACTAAAAAAATCTGATGTGGACAACTTATGACTTCCTTGCACGGCCTATTAAATTATACACATTTTTACTGTATTTCATTTAAACTTATATCCTCGAATTATTCTAATTTAATTAACCGATCCCTCAAGGAAAGTTGAAAATGACATAAAAAATTAATAATTTTAAAATTAAATAAGTTTATGCCGTACGGCCTTCAACCTTCTTATATTTTAACTTTTGCATAACGAGTATAAAACGTTTCCATGTATAAGTATAGGAACCAAAAGATCGCACTGAAAGTTTGATCCTGCAATTTGTCGAAATTTTATTCCTTTTAGATTCGGAATTGTCAAAACATGAATATTTTCGTCATTTAAAACACTTTTGTAATTAGTAATTTAACTTCTGTATTAATTCTATAATCACAACCAACGACTGAGAACATAAAAGCTAGGAAGGAGGTGGGCATATACATATGAAATATGTTTGGTACTGGAAAAATGGGGGATTGCAATAAAAAAGAGAGATACACAATTAGTTCTTATAGTATACAAAATTTCAACGTTCTACGGATAATCGTTTTTGAGTTATGCGAGATACATAACGCATGCATATATATATGTATATGCGCATGTACTTACATACAGTAGTCACGAAAAAATCATTTCTGAATCCATTTTATAATTTAGTTTGGAAAATGTTCTTTATTCTGTCCGTATATACATTGCATTGTACTGGAGAAGTGCTTAGACCTAGGCTTTAAAGCCTTTACACGAGTTACACTCAAATTCCAGAGGGGATATCGGGAGGTCGAAACTCCCAAGGACCATCCTGATAATTATTTAATGTATAGCAATGACACAGCCCGAGAGAGACTTGAAAGTACCCTTACAGTCTCCGTCAAGCCTGAAAAGGACCCACCATAGAAACGGTGATTGTAGTCTTGTGAATGTTGCTAATCTTCCTCGTCCTGTCCACTTCAACATAAAGAACTTTTAAGAGTGACCAGCACGGTCAATGTCTGTAAGTACAGACGTCACATAAAATAAATTGCCCTAAGGGATTCAGGAATGGTCGAAATGGATATTTTCGTTGAAATATGACGCCCGTAATTTTTTACCATTACAATACTTCCTTTACTTCGTACAAAGAAGTAAAAAACGTCTGCTAAGCCATCAACGGCTTACTAAACTGCAAAACGTAGTATTAGGTATCACTTTATCGCCACGGGAATTTCTGCGATTACTTTTGCCAAGCTGAGGTGACTTTCTAAGACTTCTAAGAATGGCTGAGTTTTCTGAGAATGTCGAATGAATGGAGTGCGACTTTCGAACTGGTACTGACTGACACGTAGCATACAGGTACTATGCAGTATGAAACTTATCCGCAGTAGCTGACTAGTATTCCAGTAGTATGCAACCGATATGCAAACATTGATTTGTATGTAATAGTATATATATATATAAGCAACGTGTAACATGTAAATGCATATCATAACTAAGTGTGTATAGTATGTAAATGTACATTTAGTGTATGCTTAACTGTTAAGTTACCATTCAGTGTTTAACTGTCAAGTATCCAGTATATGTAAGCATGTATTCAACGAAGTATAGTATATAAGAGTATGTTTAATTGTACTATGTTCAATTGTACTGTACAGTGCAGATGTAAAGCATTAGCCCCTATATTGCCATGTTACCCTGCATTATTATTATTACTAATATTTTGCAATGAACTCCCAATGCGATCCTTGTAGGGTGCCGGGAGGGTGTTGCCTTAGACAGTTGCGGGGTCCGTGCTACGTCAGAATAATTTGCAAAAGACGCCCTGTGTCCGGATTCTGCTCTCATCTGTAACCTGTTAGATTTGTACTGCAGATTCTGTCACAAACTAGCTAGGTCAAGAGCCAATAGAGTTCTGATATTTTTTATTTTTTAAATGTTTGTTATATTATTTGTATGTTTAAGAAAATTTACGGTATTTTCTATTAGAATTGCTGAAAACACATACATGCCGAATGATCATTTTTCAGGAACATCCTACTTAATGAAGAGAATTTACGTAAGCACCTACAATTAAACAGTAATCCTGATCTAAAGTAATGCTTCCAGATGAATGAAACTTGGTTCCTAAAATAATGTATCTAAAATTAAATTACTTTACACATGTAAATTTCAACTTTAAAATGTGTAATATATTGTTTATTTAGTTAGTTTTTGTTGCGTGAGTACGGGTTTGTAATGGATTGAATGCACCAGTCGTTAAAAAGTGAATAAAATTTATTCTTTTCACAAGAAATAAAGCAAAATACTGAAATATTTCCTCAGAGATAATCGTACAATATCACAATATCTGAAACGTTAAACAGAATTCAATTCAAAACAAAGATACTAATTCTATCTCACAGCGAATTCGCTACAATCAATAACAGAATTAAGTAAACAAACAATTCGCTTCAACCATCAGCAACTGAGCTGAACTGTTTTAATTCGGCTTTTATAAGCTTTTTAATTATTCACTAGAATATTCTGGTAAAACCTATTTCTCGATTTCTCTCGAATTTCGCGGATGGCAACAGCAATTATGAGATATTTATTTATTAAATATTAAATGCACGCGCTCTTTTATTTTTACTTTTGTGCCGCAGCTTTCTCTTCAAAAATCGTCTGCGTTGCACAGGGAAATAAAACAATTTTAATTAACAATTCTAAATAAATATGAAATCCGTAACATTATTAATTATTTGAAATGTAGATTCGTTTTTGCTGTACATGAAATTCTCGTCCCAAGAGTCAACCAGTGATTTAGCGGTTTAAAGACTGTTGAACACTCGACATTCGACCGGGTTTAGAATCTCTGCAAAAGGAATTTTCTCCACTTGTAAAACGTGAGTAGGAATGTTTCCTTTGGAAAGTCCTTCACGAAGGCATCCTACCTCTTAGGTAAATAGCTCTCGCTTGCTCTGGCGTAATCAAATAAACTAAACCAACTCCCTCCTGAAATGGACATATTTAGAGCAGTTCAGAATAAATCCCTTCTGAAATTTTTAGGGCACGAACAGACGAAGGTCGTAGATACGAGCCAGTTTCCATTAAAAATTTGTACAGGGGACACTTCTTACATTCTGTGTGGTGTCTAATAGCGGAACACGTAATAAAATAATAATAAAAAATTATAATAAAAATAAACGAAAGTTCTTTGACTCTAATAAATAAGAACAGGACCTAACACTGGGCATGTGTTCTGTTAAAGTGACGATTCGAGGTTGAGTTTAACGTAAAATTCTAAAGAAAGCCAGCAATGCGAAGGTCCACGCTCCCTACCCCACAGAACTGTTCGAACGCTAATCTGCAGAATTCGAATTGGACTTGTTATTTGCCATCTTGTAACTTGTTACTTGCACAGTCGAAATAAAGTAAAATAAAATAAAATAAAACGGTGAAATAAAAAAATCATAACACAAATTCTTTCTATAAAAAAAGTTCTGAAAGTTTTCAGATTTTATATTACGCCCAAACGGCTTTTTTTAATGTTTTGTGCGTTACCTTCATTATTTATCATGTTCTTCGTCCATAACCATAAAATTTAATTCAACAGCTATATCATAAAATAATTTTAAAAAGAGCATATCTTTAGAATTTTCTATACACAGTCTCGCGTGCTGGAGATAATTTTTTTTTCGTACAGTGTTGCCATTGCCCGTTTTAAAATCGTTGAGTTTGTTAATAAAATATTCGTTAAAGTTTTACAAAACATGAAATAGATAATAAAACCAACTCCAAATTCCAAATTTGGGCTTCCTGATGCCCATATTTGGGTAGAGGATTACGTTATTCAAAATTTGATGGCTCTAGATACCGTTGTTTTATCACAATGCGAAATGCATACATTTCTGCAGATTCTTCATTATGTAATTTGTTTAAATAAAATACAGGGCTGTAATATTTGGTGGCAACAATTTGAAAAGTGATACTCCGTGTATAGTGATTCGACGCAAGGTGCCAAAACGAAATTAATAGCCTTTCTGGACTAACGTCCTTTGGGCTAAAAATTCGGCTTTAAAATTTAAAAGAAACCTCAAAAATATACAAAACAAAATCTGAAAGTGTTCAGATTTTGATGATCGACCAAAAAAGCACTTTTAAAGTTTAATATTTTTGTCACTACGGATTATCAATAGAAATAGCCGAGGTGGAATAGCGGAACATTTTATAGCATATTAGATAAATATGCGTTTAAATTAACATGGGAATATTATATATATTCAAAAGCTACTTTGTATATTCTGTGTATTTAAAAATTGCGAAATACTTATATAATTCTATAATAATTTTGTGATGTTTTAAATTAGATACATCAAGAATTAATTGCATTCATTTTTAAATCAAGCAGATTAAAAAGTAAAAAAATAATATTTTTAAGACCTCACCTACTGTTTTTAAATAGTTTAGCCTGTCAATTAATAACAGGATTAAATATGAAAGAACAATATCTTGCTTTTTTTCCGAATGGCAACAGATTCAAAAGAAAAGTGAAGCAACGCATTAAAGAAAAAGAAAAAAAATCGTGTTTCGGGAATAATAACCCTTTTGGCCTAAAAAAGCATTACTGTGCGTATATTTCTTCATCTTTTTTTACAATCCTTGCTTCATAATGATACGAATCTCTCAAATCGTTGATTTCTGGTTTTCTTAATCACTAATTTCATTGTTTATTACAGTTTCATCTAATTTAATTCCTTTGGAATGCTAGCTAAAATGCTGGACCGCTTTCGTCCGCATTTCTTATTTTATTGAACGTGTCAAAATAGTTTTCGATGACGTCGTAATGCAACAAGCAGATAAAAAGAAAATGGTGCATAGTTTCAGACGACGGCTTTTGACTACTGCTACGAAGCCTCAGTTTTGCTCTTTTAACATATAAGGTATTTTCTCCCTCCTTTCCGCATGTCTTTGTGGTGTAACTGGAAGCATACTCGACACTGATTCGAGAAGTCTATTGGTTCGAGACCCGGCGAGGGCAATGTACATTTTTCACATCTCTTGCTTAAAAAAACACCACCTAATGACTCTACAAACATACTTAACTCTGCTGAGTCATTATAAGAATATTCACACAAAAGGCTTTGCATTGGTTCAAGAAACATCTATTTGTTAATGAAGTCTGGATCGATGACAGATAAGCATAACTTCTACTTTACCGTTGCTGTTATTTAACACATCCTGCTGTTAGCTTTCCTTCTTACTAAAGAGAAAATAATGTACTGTGGCCCCGGGAAAGCTATATAAGATACGGCCGTTGATGAGCCTTAATATCTATTTAATATTGCGGGCTCTCATGCCTTTGCTGGTCGTTAAGAGCGATTGAAAAATGCCCCAATTTGACCAGCTCTATTTTTCACATACTTGGTCAACCCTGAATACGTGATCAACCCTGAAAAACCTATGATGGTGTTTGTCATCAGAAAGGTTTTTTTTCTTTGAGCAGCGCCTCGTTTTCGTTGCCTAGTGTATCGTTCTGTAAGCTATGAAATTTATGAGTTTAATGAAATATCAACTAGTGTTAATTCTAGATAAATGTAGAACTTTGTGAGTTATCAGGGAATTTAACCTCTAGATATGTTTCTATATACTATTAAAGAGCTATCATTTGGCCAAGACAAAATAGGCTATGACAGCGTTTCTTGAAATCTGATTCGCAGATCAAATGTGCTCCTCAAAGTCTCCCCTTTGTATTCCTACATTTGTAAAAATATCTTGTTATTTGTAATTGAAATTAATAATATTTTACATAATTTCTTGCTGATGCCATGTGGCTAAGTACACAGGTTTATCTTTCTCAAAATCCAATGACTCAATGAACGCAAAATTCAATGTATTCTCAAAACTGAATGAACTAAATCTATGTCTAGAAGGCAATTGTTTGACTACTGTCAATGCCCAAGGGAAATTAAATTGGTTTGAGAGGAAACTTGTTTTGTGAATTAGTTGTATAAAACAGAGAATTGTTCACCACTTATAATCTTAGAACACCTTTTTAGCAGAAAATTGAATCTTTATTCCAAAAGAATTCTGAATGACACACTATATTCTCATCTTGAAACTCTGAGATCACAATTTGAAACTTATTTTCCCAAGTGATAAATATATTAAATTTTATGATTGTTGGCGTCAATCCCTTAACATTTAGAAAATAACAGACTATCATTGAATGAAAGAGAACACTCAGTTAGACTTTGCAAAGACATCGGATTTAAAATGATACTCCAAACAGAAAGTATGGTCAATTTCTGGAACTCATTACCAGTAAAAACAAAATATAGGGAACTGCTCAATAGTTCTTTAAAATCATACTTTACTTCAAAAAAATTTATATCATGTACTAGCTGTTGTAAGAAAGGATTTTCATCATTAACTCAAATAAAATCAGAAGATCGAAATCGACCCGATATATGTGCCAATTCCAGACGTAAGCTTTTCAGTATACATCCAACTATAAAACAGCTGTACAAGAATAGGCAAGCTCATCCATCTTATTAATGCGAGTCCAACATATATTTAATTTTTAATTAATAAGATAAAAAATATTGAAACTCTAATCGCGTTTAGTTATTAAAAACGAATATAAGTTTTTTGCTGTTAGCTTGAGTGACTGAAGCGGTATAAAATTTAATGAATTTTAATTAATTGCATTTTAAAAATATAAATATACCTTTTGTAACATATGCTAAAACTTGTTTTCGAAGAGGGTCAAAAGTAAGCTGGTTCAGGAACATTCTAACATATAAAAGCAGTTCTTACTTGTAAGATGTTTGAGAAACGCTGGGCTATCATCTGTAACCCCTCTCTTTTTAGAGCATTGTTTTAAGATATTATTTGATATTTTCTGATTGTACGAACCCAAATCGCAAAGTCATTGGAGGCGTTTGTTGGGGTATTCTTACATTTATTTCAACGATATATCCAGTGCTGCTTATGATTTTACATTCTTAATTTTCCTTAGAAGACACGTACAGTTCTTGGAGGTAATTACACTCGATAGCAGTGTTCAGTACTTCTTCACAGAATTTCGAAGATGTATATTCTTCAGACCAACAATAAATAAAACGAACGGTTTCTATAAAGGAGATATAGCTATTTTCAAATCAATTTTCATCCTGTATTCAGACATTTTATTTGTAATTTTTCATAATACATTTCCATAAAATTTCGGCTATTTAGTAAAACCAACTTCATAGAATAAGAACATTTGCATCCTCTATTACTGATTAAAATGCCATGCTTCTGAAGAAATGTAACGCAGCGGTTCTCAACTGGGGGAGGGAAGTTTCTTAGTTTTAGGAGGATTGCAGTCAACCTTTTAGCTGCCTGTCAAATATTTAGTTTTAGTTAATGAATATAAAAAACTGCTTTTTTTCAAGTTTTGGTACTTAACAGTACTTTTTGCACTTTTTCATGTTTAATTTATAAAGCACATTTAAAAGTAATCTAAATTTAAATAAATGCATACTTATTTTTCGGGTTTTCAAAATTTCTGTGTGGGGGAGGGGGAAATAATCGTCTAGCAGTGATGAAAAGGGTGTATGGGGCAAAGACGTTTCAGAATCAATAGCTTTCATTTTCATCAGCAGCAAATTACATAGAACTATTACGATTCCTTATAACAAAAACAAATGTACACAGTGCAAAAAGAAATAGTAATGGGGAAAACAAGCACTGAATTTTAAAAGTGCATATCCAGAGTCTATTCAATTACGCGTGTCCTACACGTATACCTGGGTTGCCACATATAAATTCTGGCGACACTGTGAGTTGCCTCATCAATACTTTTTCACGATTTCTCGGTATCCCTTCATAGGAGGAAACGGTAGCCGCCTATTAACTGCCTCCATAATAAAATGACCACCGCTTCTAGCCTTAGTAGTGACGCAAACCCAAAATGGCTAGTGTCCGCCATAAAAAAAAAACCTATTTTATTGTTCTTTTTTAAGTAGAAGAGAATTCCAACGTTCTGAGATAGACTTTTAAATTACATGTTAGAAAGCAGGCATATATCTGAAAGTCTTAAGGGACTTCCATAGCCCCCACATAGCTGGGGAAATTTTTGGAAGAAGTGAATTTTGATGCAAAAAGTGTGTATGAATGCTTGAAAAAGTTAAAAGCGTGTTTTTGGAAGAAACGATTTCTATTGCAGAGCATACACTTACGAGAGCTTGGAATAAAAGTAAAAGCGAGATTTTAAAAGAAAATATTTAAAGTGTAATTTGGGAAGAAATGATTTAAAGTTAAAAATGCGATTCTGCAAGAAATGAACTTTGATGATATGAATATACTTATGAAACCAAGAAATAAAATAGAAATCTCATTCGTTGCTATGACTATACTTACGAAGTCTTGGAATAAAATTAAATGCTTATTAGCTGCTAGAAAACCTATTCCTGATAATAGGTAGGTTGCAGACTATTGTAACTTTCCGCTGTATTTTGCACATTGTGTAAATGACTTTTATTACGGTTCCAGAAAAAGAAATATAGCAGAATTTCTCCATATGTAAAAAACTAAAAATATGTGCAGATTTTATTATTTTAGTTAAATCCTATTTAAAATAGTACGCCAAAAATTTAACCTGATTTCACAGACAAAATTCTTCACTTTATTATTCATTACATCTGAAACGTTTATTATTCTTAACTATTTAAACAATTTTACTAATAAAGGATTTGCATAGATTTTAACTTACTTCGTTTAACCCCTTTTAGCACTTTGTCATCATATTATAATCAAAATGATTATTTGGAATTGAATGAAGAGACAGCTGATTACAAGATGATGTTTGAGAAATACATATACTCACCGTTTATAAAGAGCTGAATCTCAGCGTAAAATAGCGTGCCGTTTTTCCTATGGCAGCTCATTCATGTGCGCTATTATTTCCACAGATTTAGCTACTAAGCAAATTTTGATAAAAATGGTGGCTTTTATATCCCTCCAATTTTTAGAGAAACAAATAATTCCAATCATAAGTTAACTTTCTCACTTAGTAATTTTCACTATATTTCAAGTAAATACTCGCAAAATTCAAATATTCGTTGCTGTATACAATAATGTTTAACATTTCTTCCTTTTTTTGCTTATGTATTTTCTCTACTACATAATTTTTAAAATTTTATACTTCCCTTTTTTCTCTTTTTTTTTTCATTTTTGATCTTTTTAAGCTCTAGTCATGTTTAGCAATAATAAGAATTCGTTGCAGATATTAAAAGTTATATTTTTTTGTTATCGGTATCTCTGGGCTTACTTTATTAGCTTCATTGTCAAACTTACTGAGTTAATGCAGATTTAAATCTTATTAAATCTTTCTACGGATTTAATCTCAACTCAAAATTGTATTCTCTGAGCTCCTCACTTGAAAACTAGTACTGTAAACATATCAATAATGTTCTTAAAAATTTTCATTCAAGAAGTTCAAATTTATATATGTATGGCATTATTATAAAAACTTAACCAATCAGCATAATTTACCTCAGAAATTTTGTTTACCTTTGTTTTAATTACTTTTTTAAATCATTTGAGGTTTCATAGTTTCTTACGTAATTTATACTTTTTAAGACTATGAATGTGTGATATTCAGTTTAATAGTGTTCGCCTTTCATATTACTATTTAAAATAAAACTAATTCCGTTAAAAATGTATATGGAGTATTTACACTAACAAAAAAATCCTTGTAGTTTTTACTTGTTATATAATGAAATTTTTACTTTACAGTTAAATGTTATTTTACTACGTATAACAATTGCACTATATAAATAAAAACAGTTACGCATTTATACACAGTGCATAGTTGTTTGTCATACATTTGTTAATTTACTGTAACAATTCCAATATATAACTAACAAGAACTATGTATATGTATACAACACATACAGTTGTTTGTTAGTTACAATAATTTAACAGTTATTATAGTTTGCATAACAATTTAACAACTTGTTATTATGGTAAATTAACAGTTAAATGTTTGTCGGGATTTTTAGTCGGCTACGTTTCGCTCTGACGCATTATTTTCAGCTAAGCAAATGCCTACTCGGTTATTCTAAACTCGCAAAAATTTGTAGTCATTTTTTATGATCATTTTTTCAATCTACTAATAACGTAAGGAGATGTTTAATGTCATTTAACATTTTTTAATTTAGTTTCCTCGAGGTGCTGACAAAGTGCATGAAATCAGCGGATTCAATGTCAGCAGTATGTACTGTCATTATTTTAGATCTGTATTAGCATTAAAGAAGGCTGCTTTACAGTAAACAAAACAAAGATATACTCACAATTTTATTTGCACAAACATTTTTGCCATGAATTTCCAAAAGAATGATAACATTCATCACAGTAAAACGTTCATAAATATCAATCACTTCTAAAGAATATCCCAACAATTACTTTACTTGACTGGACGAGTGTTAAAATATTTGCTAGTCTCGCCATGTTTATTTAAGAGAAACATTACAATCGTTTAGTTCCAAACATTATTCTAACTCAAGTCATGTGCATTTCAGGTCTTTTCCAGTCATAATGCGTTTAACATTTTACCTGAATTCATTTGAGGATGAATTCAGATATGTAACTACGTGTCACGCAACCTTGAAACTAAATCATGAGCTGCATAAATATGAAACAAATTTCATTAGCAAATTCTTTACTTTTAACAGGCGGGCTCTCGGCTAAAGCAAATCATGCAAGTGGCAAACGAGTTCCAGAGAAGATATATTAGTTCACCGGATCGCTTTTTCTTGGGGGGGTTATAAAAACATATACGTTTGTCTTAGGAGCTTAATATTTTTTCTTCTGTTTGAATCAGAAAATAATTCTGCATTGCAGGAACTATTTTTAAATAGGGAAAATACTCAATACATTCTTAAATTTTATTTTAGAAAGTAAATTATATCAATACCCAAAGTCTTTTAATTAAACACTGAAATAAACTGAAAGTACAATACCAAGAATGAAAATATTTGTTTTAAAAAATGCTGCAGTAATCCTCATAAAGCAACTGATTCCGTGATCAAAATTTCAAAGAGTTTAAGCAAGCGATGCAGAAGGTGTGGTACACTAGATCATTTGCAGAATTCAATGATAAGAAAACACTAGTGTAATTTTATTTAATGTTTGCTTTTAGGTAATTGTCATAGTCTTGCGTGCAACGAATTCGTAGAGATCTCCTTAAATAATTACTTCAGATGAAGAGAAAGAGCAGACATTTTTCAGAGACGAATACTGCTTTCAGCCAGGACAAATAGCTAAACATAGCCCGAGGAGGAAAGAGATATCGCGGTTGACTATCATCTAATTCAAGTGCATTCTACTGAATTCTCTTCACTGAAATGGCCATCGAGAAACTTGGACTTAAATCTTATTGATTACATTTGAGATTCTTTGGAAGTCGTGCCAGACGTCATCCACCACTACAATCAAAATGTGACTTATGGGAAATTCTAGAAGACGGTTTTCAAGCTATATATCTGAAACATTTTTGTAGACTTGCTAAACCCATGGGTGCTCTAGTTCTCGCTGTTATCGGGGTCAAAGGGCGCAATAACTAGTTATTATTAGGTATCCCTAATCCAGTGGCACTTCAGTTAATATATGAACTGAAGAAACTAATGTTGTACTGTACAGTTCGGTGATGAAAACGGAAATGTTTAGTCATAGTCACAAGCAGCGAAGAATTAGTGAGTATTAAATTTTTACGTTTACGGCAGCATCATACAAGTTTCATACTGAGGTTTCTTGTGAAGGATTATTATAAATTATGATTTGGTTCAAAGTTGTCTGTGCATTTTAGCAGTATTATATATCTATATAAGCCCTTTTTATTGACGTATTATTAAGTAGTAAGAGTGCAATTTCGTATGATAATGTCTTGGTGTATACTGCGCATGTTGCGCAACTTGCTCCAATGCATTTGTTTCCCTGCCATCTCCTGAGCTTTCTTTAAATCTAAGCCAGTTTAGAGTTGAGCAGAAACTACTATAGCTGAATTATGTCCAGAAATTCAGCGTGTTTAGGATAACATTTCGTAAAGCAATATTCAATATTTATACGTCACTTCTGAAAATGCACGTGATATCTATTATGCAGTCGACAAACAGTAAATCGACGTCTATTTAATCGACATCTACACATGTGACGAAATTCGTGACAAGTGATTGATGACACTCGATTTAAAATATTTATCTGTATATAGTGATTAAAATAAATACACTAGCTTGATCTTGGTATTTTTCTAAGATTTCGTGCTTCTGTCTTGTTAATTTCAAAACCGTATAATTCTACATTCTGATGCTGATGATGATAATTTAATTTCCGGCAGTGTGTTTCGCTTATTGGTCTTGATAAATTTCATAGCTGAATTAAAATGAGCAAGGTAAATAGAAATCTTAACATTTTATTGCGCAAATTGATTTCAGTATTTTCCTCTGTGAGTGTACAAATAAATTCTTAACAGTCATAAATTAAATATTTATGACTTTTTAATTATTTTGAATATTAGTAACGTTTGTGTTATTGTATCTGATATCACTTTATCTCATATAATTCTCAAACCGAGATTTACTCGAATACATGAGAAAATCCGAATGAAAAAAAAGATAATTTTTTATGTATATACACTGCTGGCCACCCAAATTGCAACACCAAGAAAGACAAGAGATATCACAACAAAATTTATTTAGTAGATAACATGTTGACCAAGTATCAAATGATTAAATTTATAGACTTCTGTGAAGTGTGGTTCTTTCCAGAATCAGTAGCCAGAGTAGCCGCCATTGTTGGAGATCATCGCTGCCACACGCCTCGGCATTGATTCAAAGAGACTTTGGATGTGTTCTTGGGGTACAGCAGACCAAGCAACTTCCACACGTTGCCAAAGTTGATCTGGTATGGCAGCTTGGGATGTAATCTGGGTCAATCGTTCAGCAACCGTGGACCACATGTTTTCTATCGGCGAAAGGTCAGGAGAGCGAGCCGGCCAGGGAAGCAATTCAATCTGGCGATTGACGAAGAACCTTTGGACAATGCGTGCCACGTGTGATCGCCCATTATCCTGTTGAAATATGGCTGTAGGCAAGCCCTGAAGATAAGGAAGGACAACTGGCTCCAACACCTCGGAAATGTAGCGCTGGCTGTTTAAAGTACGGGAATGCGTACTAGAGGAGTGCGAGAGTGATATCCAATACCGCCTCATACCATAATACCCGGTGCAGGGCCAGTCTGGAGGTGCATAACGCAGCTGTTCAGCATCTTCTCTCCACGGTGTCTCCAGACCTTGAACCCGACCGTCGTGGTGTTGCAGACAGAAGCGTGACTCGTCAGTAAAGACAATTTCATTCCATTCTGCAGTCAACATCCTTCTTTCATCGCACCATTGGCAACGGAGACGTCTGTGGTTCTGTGTCAAGGGTAGACGAAGCAATGGACGTCTTGCGGAGAGACCACTCTGCTGTAAACGGCGTCGAATAGTTCGCGCAGACACTGGATGATGCTTTACTGACTGAATGTGCTGTGCTATGGTTCGTGATGTTACTGAGCGATCCGTCACTGTAATGCGCACAGTGTTCCTGTCATCACGTGAAGTGGTGCACTGAGGTGGATACGATCCAACACGTCGGTCCTTCGTACCCTGACGGTCCTGCATCCAACGGTCACATATCCGTATTACAGTTTTTTGGTTTCGTTCAACACGACTACCGATTTCCCTGAAAGATAATCCACGCTCTCCGTAGGCCACTATCCTTCCTCTGTCGAACTCGGATACTTGATCAAACGATGATCGCTGTGTACTATGAGGCATAATTGATCGTTGTTTTGAAGAAAACCACAAAAAAAAACACAACTGCCGAACTTGAAATCGTCGAAAACTCCAGGCCTTAAATAGTGCTTTGAAGTGGCGCCACAGGCGCGCGTGATGTGCGTCTGCTCTGAAATTCTAATCATTTGCATATCTTACCTCCGCTAATGCATGTTGTAAATTTCATGTCATTTGCATGCTTCCTTCAGAGTGCTGCATTTACGGTGGCCAGTAGTGTAGAATAATAATAAAGAAGTATATGGAAGCAAAACTTAATGTTTCATTTTAATTTTTAGACTACAGGTAACATTACTGATTTATCAGCTGAAAAGAGTAAAATTGCAAAACTGATTTCGCATGTAAACAGAAAATCGGTAAAGAAGTATTCGTGAATAGATGTAATGTTTCATTTTAATTTTGAGAATATATCCAACAATAACGATTTACTGGCTGAAAGCAAAAATACACTGACACACCTAACGCAAAGAAACTGATATGCTTGAAAAAACGGACTTACCACTTTTTCTGCGAATCTCTTGATGAAATCTTCGGCCCGTTGATTGTACTCATTTCGAAGATTATTTAGGATACGCGGGATGACCTTAGTGCATATATGTCTAAAAAGGAATATTAATATTATTCATTTGTGAAATTACAAAGCGAAGATCAGTCACAATGAAAAACAAAATTGCAACATTTTTTTTAAACTAGACAGTAGAAGTAAAATATGAGAGTGCGATTATGAAGCTAGTTTACAGGATTTTTTTATTTTATAACAAGTTATCTTATTATTTTTGCCTTTAATGTCACCTCTACTTTCGTTGGCTATCAACGGGAGGCAAATTAATTAATGAATTTAAAGACCGAGTTCTTGAGTTCGAGAAAGGGGGCTTTTGGTAGGAATCGCTGACAGTCTCGTTATTATTTCTTCCAGCTTTTGAATAACTTGAATAGATTTTAACCTTGTTGATTGTAATTGCTGCCGTTAAGTTGAGGGCCTGGGCCCAAAGCTTGGAAGCGCGTTTTGTCTTGTAAATATTCTATTTTAATACTTTAAAAATTACTTGAAATCTGTTTGTGCTGTTCACACAAGTGGGAAAGACTCTTTCTATTATTGCACAGATCATATAACTGTGTGATTAACAAAAGAGTTATTTTAAGTATTCATCTACAGTGGAGTTATTTTACTGAAAGTTTAAAAACGGTGGTAAGTCATCTATTTGTCTTCACTGATCCAAAGATTAACATTTAACGTAGTTTGGCAGTGTACACTGGCATTCAGCGTGCATAGTTAAGTATGCCTGGAGGTTCAGCAAGCATTAGTTTAACACTTGTTGGTTTACTAGTGTCGACAAAACCTAGGAAAGGTTTCGGATGTCTCAAACATGCCATGCATTCTTCGAGGAAGTCAGTTGTCAGTTTTGAAGAAAGGTTTTTGAGTAGAAGGAAGTCGGATAGCAAAGGCATTCATTTGATTTTGTGGGGGTTGCTACAGCAAGTATAAGGTTTCTTCAAATTGAGAAATTCCGGTATGTTGGAGGAGTTCTTCGAATTATTACTGAAATGCAGAAAAAGCGGTCGAAAATAGGTCCGCCGATCGATATGGTGATATTTCGTCGATAGTTTATCTCAAAGGAAAAGATCGTTTCGTAGTCACTTCAAATAAGGATCAGACTAAGCCCATCTATGAGCTGGTGGGTATGCTGTTAATAAGG
Source organism: Stegodyphus mimosarum (assembly GCA_000611955.2). Taxonomy (NCBI): domain Eukaryota; kingdom Metazoa; phylum Arthropoda; class Arachnida; order Araneae; family Eresidae; genus Stegodyphus; species Stegodyphus mimosarum. The sequence goes on along the minus strand of KK117878.1, from coordinate 645,157 downwards.
GAAGTTTTATGTAGTAGTCACTGATAAAAATCGGCCATACTCATCGCGTGTTAATCATTCAGGAGCCAAATCAAACAATGAGTTAGCCTCAGTCAGCAGAGGACGCGCCAAGGGAAAGAAATTTGCATGGAGCAAAGAGAAGGCCAAAACGACATAGGTTTGAGCAAGCGCTGAAGAAAAACGCTATCGCTGCACTAAAAAAGAACTCCAAAAATTCAAATTCAGCAGAAGCAATAAAGGCCTATAGCCTAGCGAAAAGGAAAGTGCGATGCCCGGCGTTGTTGTCAGATTCCCCGACAAGCCACCCCATGAGTGGAAAAATGGCCAAAGCAACTAGAGTATCTTACTATTTTAGAAGATCTAAGAGATTCCGCCATCAACTATCAAGATTCAAAATTCAACTCGAAGTCTATGACGACAAGCTCGTACCTCAGCTGAGTAGAACTCGTGTTACGAGGATGGTGCGTTCTACCTGGAAGAATCGGTCGGAGGATCAGATTTGTCAAAAGAGCTCCACGAAGCCAGCATTAAACTTTGACTCCAAGCCTTGTTGACCTACTAAAGCAAACCGGAAAGGTGGCTCCTGAAAAACCACGTAATATCTGGCAATGAAGGAACTGATGCCGTCTGATGCTGGCCCGTCACACTGCCTGCTGGGTAAATGTCAGTAAAGAACCCGTTTCGTGTACTGTATACCCTCAAAACTGAAACTGTGGGATTACAGATCGCAGGCAGTGCAATAAACGACACAGGAGTTGAATCTAAAGATAAGTGTAAATTCTTTGCTTTCCTACTTAAAGCTTTGGTTAGTTTATACGTATACTTCAATTTGCTAATCTCTTTCACCTCAAGTGAGGATTTCTATATCCTAAGCAGTAGCTAGAAAGTCTTTTGTTTGGGAACTTTAAGGTGTTCTGTAAAATTTATGTTGTGTGTTTATATAATATCTGTGTGCCGCACAGCCAGTATGGTGGTTAGTGACCCTGACTGCCGTAGCCATAGGCCCGGGTTCGAATCTCGGAGAAGGCGTGATTATAACTGTTAGTTTCTTCATAGATAGGAACAGTGGCCAGTTATTAGGTGCTTCCATAATAAAATGGTCCCCACTTCCGGCCCTTGTAGTGGCGCAGGGCTAACGGCAGCGAATCGTAAGCAAATACCGTATGTTACAGACAATCACGCTTGACTAATGAACATATGTTAATTAGGCAGACGTTGTAGATGAAGGGTTTGAGGACGCTGTTTTAAATGCTGATATAAAGTGTTTATAACTTTTGTGGGATAAATTTTGATGATATTCTTGTTTCTGTGACTGAAAGAATACGAAACGCGGGTAGTGAGCTCTGGCCTACTGTCAGACGCATTAAAACAAATAATTTAAAGAGTTTTTCAGAGACCTGTATCTTGTCGACCAAGGGTTCTCACCTTTTTTTAGGAATAGTATATTGCTGTAGTAGCTATAGTTGCCAAACGAAATCAATAACAGACCTTTATAACTGTTACATGCATGGTTGCTACATCGCTCCGTAAAACACTATCTGTCGGTAATGTGTATTGAAGGCTTCACAGCAAGAGACTGTATGACCAATTGCTTGCATTCCATTAACGCAAAGTTCCGAAGGGTAAGATTAAAATGATGTCATCAACATCTCGATTGAACTATCTCAGATTGGCGCAACGTGCTTCACAGGCGAGTCAAGATTTTCTCTGGAATCAGATGATATGCGTGTAAGGGTATGGCGAAAATGAGGCATGCCGAATTGGAATTTTTTTCCCATCCCCAAAACCTTCATCTTCCAAAATGCATCTAAGAAGGTTTTTCATTTGACTCTTTTTTTAACAACAAAATTACAAATAATTAACTCGCGCATATTTCTACTAACACTAGTATAACTTAGCTTGACTAAATAATTTTGACTGGATTGGTAGTTATAGAGTAAAAGAGATTTTTGTAATACTTTACATACTGTACTGCACTGATAGCAATGTAAACGTACTGTATGTAGTGATAGCAGTGTAAAAAGAAATAACAATTTCTGCATGCGTAAATGGTTATCTATAAGGCATTTTCTCAATTTTTCAAACACGATTACATTATAGTTGTTCGCAAATAAATTCCGTGAAAACTGGAATTTTAAGATTTTATGCTCGAAACTTTAGATATGGCTCAGGAACGGAAACATTAAGGGATTACAAATGAGTGTACTCATGTAATCTTTCCAAATGAAACCTATAGAATTTTCAGGAAACATTCAATTACTTTCTAATATGCAATTTGTCAGTCATTTTCAAAAGCAAAAAATTAGCATACACTGACTATTTGGCTTTTCGCTGGAAATGAAATTATTTTTTGAGTTTAACGTAATTAGATATCATCCAAAGTGTCTAAATTCTTGTTAGACGTTAAGAGAATTAGCGTTAAGTCTAAAATAACAACTGAAACTTGGGAAGGGTCTAAAAGACTCTTTATTAAGTTAAATAAGAAAAGAAGGCACACTTTGTGCTTACAACTCAGCTATCCATTTGTGACGAGATAAGTTAACAATAAGTCAAATGTAAAATTAAAATTAAAATAAACTAATAACTGAAGGCTACACAATCAGTTTAACCCGAAGATAACTCAAAGTATAACAGACCATAAATATGAATATAAGACAGCAACTTAGTAACGTAGCCATGAGAGGCTGAACACGCTCTGGCTTACAATCTCAAAATTCTAACCTTAAATATACGGGAACTTACGCACATTCTGCGGGGAAAACGCAAAGGAAGGAGTGATAGCACAGATCCAAAACAGAAACCAACTGGTTAATTAACCTAAAGGAACATCAAATATTTAAAGTGAAGGAAAGGTAGAACAATATGCATATAAAATACCTTGACTATAATATCTGAATGTGTCTGCTTCGAATCGAAAATTAGTAATGAAATACTGACTATTAAAAAAAAAATGATCGTGTGATCAGACGACCGTGTTTTGCTGTCGCCAGAATTGTTTCTGGCAGGCTTTGCGATAAATGTTTATGTAAACAAATCTTTAGAACCTATGTAACGAATATTTTTGCTTACTGGGTTAGTTTTATTATTGCCCTTTTCTCGAATTAATTATGCTTGGATTTTTTCAGTCTAATATGATTTTGTGCATGATGTGATGTGAATAAAAATTAGAAAATTTGGACAACATGTTCTTCATGCAAAAATCTCGTTTAATTTTCTAGAGATATTATTTTTTTCATGGTGACGAACCTGCAACAACTGTTTGGATTTTTTTTTTGGATTGAACTAGGATAGTTCTTGAATACTTGGATTGCAGGTACTGTAACTTTTTAATTTAATAGTTTATTTATCACTTGAATTGTTATCACTTTCAATTTTGTTTCGTGTATAAAATGAAAACTTTTGACAAGCTGAAATCCAAGTGGAAAGTCATTAGAAGTGTTTGCACGAAATTAATTAATAGAATTGACTCTTATTTTGATAGTCTGGGTATTAATAAAGATGAAAGAGTTCAGGACAATTTGTCGGAATTTTTGTTTAGAAGAAAAACAGAATGAACTGCTATTTTTAAGCTTGAAAATCAAAGACCTAATTCAAGATAGTACAATGTTCGAAGCTGAAATTCAAAGTTCACTCAAGTATAATGAATCTATAAGTAAAATTAAATTGAAAATCAAAAGAAAATTAAAAAGGTATGAAACTGAACATTTCCAATCTTCTCAAAGTGTTAACGTTTGCAATTCGAATATTCGCAATGCATCATCTTCTATCAATTTGCCTAAATTACGCATTCCCAATTTTAATGGCGATTTTAGTTTATTTCAAAAATTCTTTAATAGTGTCTCAAGTGTAATTGAATCTAATGTCATTGAGTTGTGAGGTCTTCTTGTTTATCTTCTGATGTGAGAGCTGTAGTACGTGTAGAAACCACACAGGAGAAGAATAAAAAGATTCACAAAGCATCGACTTGACGCTAATACACTACGCCTCTCTCGGGCGGTAATTCAAGTAACAGGAACTAAACTAAAAATTCGAAGGTATGAACAAGCAGTAGAATTACTCTACAGGGCCCAGATAATCCTGTTACCTAAAACCGCCTTGAAAATCTAGTGGCAGCAAAAGTAACATCTGTTACGCCACGTTAACCAGCAATAAATACAGAAACAGAAGCTCACGCTACAAAAGTACAGAAGTACAGCCCTTGCCCAAACTCTCTAATTTTCCCTTCTAAAACTCAGTATTTAAACCTTGTCTCGTCAAAGTAGAATGTGCATTTCTTCATGCGCACTACCAAAATTAAATATTCTGACATTGACGATTAGGGGAATGAAAACTTATAGGAAAGAACAAAAACTTAAAAATTTAACAGGTTATTAAAATTAAATGTAAATCCCTACACAGTAATGCTGACAAGTTCATATATCTAAAATCCTTTCTTTCTGGCGATGCTTACAGAATAGTTTCGGGATTGGTACTTACGGAAAAAAATTATAAATTCTGTTTGAATTTGTTAAAAGAGCGATACGGTAAACAAGAACACTTGATTAGTTGTTTCATGAATAAACTAATAGAAATTCAGCCACTTAAGTTTTCTTCAAATCTCCTCGCACTTAGAAAATTATATGAAGAAAGTGAAACTAGTATAAGAAATTTAAATTCTATGGAAGTTGCATCCGGAAGTTACGCTCATTTGCTAACACCAATTTTATTAAAACAATTACCTCAGGATTTAGTAATAGAATTTTATCGCAACAAAGATCCTAAAATTTCTAGTGATATAAATCAGCTGATGAATTTTATCAAACTTGAACTTGAAAGTAGAGAAGCTGCAAGAACTGTTTCTGGGCTTTCTTTAAATATACGGAAACCTTCAACAGGAAAGGATCACTCTCAGCCTCAGATTAGATTTAAAACCAATATTCCAATATCAGCTGCATTAATACGATAGTGCAAGAATACGTGTAATTGTAATTCTTAATCGGCAATGAACTAAAGAGATACAAACTAAAAAGGAGGAATGTTGTTATAGATGCTTGGTTAACAAACATTTAATTTTTTAATGTAAAGTAAGAATAGAAACCTTGTGAAATTTGTCAGAGTTTACAGCGTAATTCATTTTTCTGCCCCACAACAAGGAATAAAAATACATCGGTAATTAAACCGTCAGAGAAGGCCGAATTTATTCAAAATTTTGATAAAAAAGCTGTGATGTCTTTTATATTTAAGTCACAGAACTATGTACAAAATAATATTACTTTACTTCAAACTGCTTGCGTACAAATGGAAAATAATTCCAAACGGTTACGTGCATTGATATTATTTGTTTTAGGCTCGCAGAAATCATTTATTTTGAAACATTTAGTAAGGGCTTTAAAGGTGCAACCCTTAAAGAAAGAAAGGCTTTTAGTTTATACTTTCGCGAAAAGTAACCCTTATGAGAAGGATTTTGAAGTCATTAATATCACTCTTAGAAGCAAATATCCTCCTTATTATAACATAAATATTGAAGCTTTAGTAACTGATGAAATCAGCGGAATTCATATACACTCATGGACAAAAAAATTAGCGCACCAAGAAGGAGTCGTCAAAATGAAACGAAATTTTACATACGTAATGACTGCTTTGATATAAGTAAATGATAAAGAAATCAAAGAAAAAGGATAATTTATTTCAGAGAAAAAGGCAAAAGAACGGAGAAGTTAATACTCCGTTGGACCCCCTCTAGCGCGAATGCACGATGCGATACGATCGGGCATTGAATCATACAAGTTCTGTATGATGTCTTGAGACATTTCGTTCCATAGTTGCTGTAAGCTTTCCCCTAGTTCGTTCAAACTCGTGGGATGCCCAACACGTCGTCCTAAATGATCCCAGATATGCTTGATTGGAGACAAATCTGGGGATCGGGCAGGCCACGGAAGGGTAGTAACAGTGCGGAGACAGTCTTGTGACACCCTTGCCGTATGAGGCCGAACATTGTCTTGTTGAAAAATGGCTCCTGGGAGCCGTTGCATGAGTGGCAACACATGTGGTTGCAGGATTTCAGGAACATATCGCTGGGCTGTCATAGTGCCAGGGAAGAATACTAGGGGTGACCGTGTATTGTAAGCAATGGCACCCCATACCATCACACCAGCTGTGGGAGCGATGTGTTGCTGTACAGAAAAAGCAGGATTGAGACGTTCACCACGGGCTCTATACACACGAACATGATTGTCATCACTGCCTAGACTTAAGCTGAATTCATCGCTAAAGACGAGCTGGTTCCATTCCGCTGCAGTCCAGTTTCCTCGTGCTCGACACCACTCCAAACGAAGGAGTCGATGAGTGGGCATCAAGGACAGCATACGTAATGGGTGCCGCGATATCAATTGTCCTTCCGCCAGGCGCCTTCGTATGGTTCGGGAAGACACAGGGGCCCCTAGTGAAGGCGCTACCTGTGCCTGGATGGCAGCCGATGAAGCAGTTGGCTGTACGCGTGCATTTCTTACGATGTGGCGGTCTTCTCAACAACTGGTCTGTCGAGGGCGTCCTGAGCCTGGTCTTCGTGTACATGACATCTCTCGGGTCCACTGGTCCCAACACCTCCTCACAACACAATCAGAGCGGCCTAATTGACGAGCTACTCGCCTACCTGACCACCCAGCTTCCATCATCCCGACGATTCTCCCCCTCTCAAACTGCGACAACTGCTCATATTGTCTTCAAACACGGCGTAATGGCATGTCTACCTCAGCTCTTCCTTTGTAAATGATTCAGCACCCTCAAACAAGCTTTGGTTACCTGTTTTATACTCCACAGAGTACGACGTTCAACGCCCTCTACCGGCTATACGTAATGCGCAATCAGGCTGCATTTCTAATCATTTGCATATCTCCCCGACATGTACCTTCATTGCAAGTTTCGTTACGATCCCGCAATTATTTCTTGGTGCGCTAATTTTTTTGTCCATGAGTGTATTTTCGAATATCAAACCTGAATTATTAAAAGATTTAATTCCAAACGACTATGAAATTTCTGAAGCATTACGAGATAACAGACCCGTCCAGGTACTCTTAGGCACCGATGTCATGTATTCGACGCTAATCGGGGAGGTTAAGAAAATGAATAAAAACTAATGCACTCAACAGACACTATTCGGTGATACTATCACGGGACAGATTCCAGAAAATCATCTGGATAATTCTACTTCCTTTTTGAAGATTGCATATACTTCGGTAGAAAATGATTTGAAATGTTTGTGGACTTCTGAATCTTATTTTCTTGAGTATGAAAAAGAGAAAATCTCGGTTAATATTATAAGGTATTTCTCTCGCCTGCTTCACATGCCTTCGTGGCCAGCACGTTCGATGCGTAACCGAAAGGTCGTGGTTCGATTCCCGGCGAAGGCTTTGCTCATTTTTCGTCTCTCCTGCTTCCGAAATACCCTAATGTCTCTACAATATTACAGAATTTAAAACACAGTTACGGTTTATAAATGGAAGTTATGAGTCACCACTTTTTGAAAGCCTGAGACTTTACGAGAAAATTTGTCTAGTAATTTAGAAATCGTAACCATGTATCATTTTAATACACATTGTTTGAGGTCACTCATTCTACTTACATTTTGGCTGCAATAATTAAAACTCATATTAGTGCTTACAAGACTACATACCCTCCAACATATGAAATGTTGAATCGTTCTATTTATGTGGATGATCTTTTCATGGAAGTTCCACTGTTCAGGAAGCTTATGACTTATCTCGTGATACTGTTTTGATTTTAAAGGACGCAAACATGAATATGAGAAAGTTTGACACCAATTCTAAAGAATTGAAGGATTTGTGGAAGAATTCTAATTCATTAATCGAAACATATGAAAATTCTGATTCACATTTAAAAGTATTAGGACTCAGTTGGAATAATATTGAAGACACATTAAGTCTAAACTTAAAGTCATTGTTATCCAAGTTAGATATTAATCAATGTACTAAATGAAACGTACTGCACACTAGCCGTAAAATTGTTTGATCCATTTGGACTTATCTGTCCGTTTCTAGTTCGAGTGATGTGTTTTTTACAAGATTTGTGGCAGTTAGGTGTGGAATGAGATGAGGCGTTTTCCGGAGAAATTAAATAAAAATGGCAAGCATGGTGTAATGGAATTAAAGAACTTCAAAATTTGAAGATTTCTTGACATTACTTTCCTGGCATAAATCTGAAGGGGAAGAAGATTTAACTTTAGTACCACTACTACATTTTACAACGATTATTTTTTTTAATTTCTCAATAGAAGTATTAAAAAAATATATCGTGATTTGCACAACCTATTGGTTATTTGTATTAAATATGCACACATAAAAATTAGATTAAAAATTGGTTACCATTTTCACTATCAAAATTTAAGTCATAATACTTTAATTCCAAAATTTAATCTGAAATTTGGGCCTGTTTAAGAGAGATTAGTTTCTTTATGTGTGATTTTATTTCAATTAGTTTTAATTCATTAGGATCCACTTTTAAATTTATTCCGTATTTATTTTTCAAACATAACGTGGGCGAAAATCCTTGTTCACACAAATAGGTTGTGGAGTAAAAATTTAATACCTTTACTTGAAATGTCTTTAAACTCTTTTTTTTCAGTTCAGCCAAAATAAAAAGGGGTGTTATATTTAAAATCTTCAGTTAGAGTTCAGTCACAAGAAATTTCTATGAATTGTTCTTTTTCTTCACGAGATAAAATTTCAGTTACATTTGAATAAAATGGATTTCTAAACCAATTTTCGTTTCCATAACCCTCGGGAATATACATGTTGAAATTATTTACCAATAAAGAACAATGATTTTTAATGCCGGATGTTAATTCAGCTTTAATTTTCAAGTTATTTTCTGTTAGAAAACTTTCTAAAAGTGGTAAAATGCTTAAAATATTATCCAATTCTTTGATTATTAAATCGAATTCTTTTATTATTGCATTTATTTTATCTCTCATGGTAAACAAGTTAACTCTTTGTCCTTGTAATCCTAAATTTCATTCATTTAGCTTCCCAAAAATATCAACTAAATATGCTAAACGTGTCAACCATAATTCCTTAAATAAATATTTTTGCAATTCAAATTTTTGAATCACAGAGGAAAATTTGAATTTGTGAATTTTGAAGAAAATTTCGCAATAGAAGTTCAAAATCACGATTTAAAACTTTGCCCTTGGATAACCATCTTTCTTCGAAATGTAACAAAAGCGTTTCATGTGCACTGCCCATCTCCTGGCATAAAATCGTAAATATTCTTGAATTTAAAGCTCGACTTTTAATAAGATTAAGAATTTTCACAGCTTGATTCGAAACGATTTTCAGGTTTTCGGGGACTGTTTCGGCCACTAAAGCGATGAATGGAACAGTAAGTAAATTTCGTTTCAAGTGCGAATTTCTTTATTTCAGAAATAACACCCGAATATTTTCCTGTTGAAGCCCGAGCTCCATCAAAATATGCGACAATGCCCGTATTCCAAGGAATATCATTCTCAGACACAAAAATGTCAATTACTTTGAAAAATTCATTTGCAGTTGCTCTATCATGAAGAGGTTCACAAAATAAATAATCTTCGGCAATTCTTCGAAACGAACGTAAACTATTAATTGAACAAAATTCGTATTATCAGTACTTTCACGCAATTGCAATGCGAAATACTCACTGTATTTTTTGAATAAGTGTCTCTTTTATGCAATTTTCCATTTCATGAATTCATCGATTTACCGTATCATTTGATAATATAATATTATTAAGTTCATTAGCCACTTTTTCGCTGAATAATGTCAAAACGGTATCTTTAGTTGCTGGTAATATAAGGTTTATTCCAATAGTGTGAGCCTGCGCAGTGTTGGCAATTCTTAGGCTTACTAGGTATCTAACTTCCAAAGCTTTTGCACTTGAAGTAACAAAACCTGCATAACTTGTTTACTGTTTTCATTACTTGTTTACTTTTTTTGAACTCCGATTATTTCCTCTTAAAACATTCTTCAGATTTATCTTTTAAATAAGCATGCTTAGATTCAAGATGACTTTTAAGAAAGGATGGTTTCATATAATAATAGTTCAACGCAAACAGCACATAGAGGTTGAGGGTCCCTTTCATCTCCATTCTAAATAAACCTGAATGATAACTAAATTTCATTATATTCTTTATAAACATTTTTTTTTCTTTTCAGTATTCTTATTGCTAGTAGATTGTCCTGAATCCATCAACTGTGAGTCATCATTTTTTGCTTAATCAATCTGAGCCATTTTTCCGTTTTGAAAATCTATGTTTTTTTTATTATTATTTCACAAATATTTAAATGCACAATATACTGAGAATTCTTCAAAAACAAATGGCGATGTTCTCAAATCGCATAGAAAAGTAAGGAATGCAAAACAATAAGAATGCAAAGTAGCTGCTGTTAGAGACATCAAATCGAGGTAAAAAATGATTCTAATTGAAAGTAGAGCAATATGAGACTGGAAATGGTGGCGATATAAAGTGTATACATTCTAATAAATCGATCCACTGTAAAATAATTAATGAAATGCTATTATCTTTTTATAGGAACCTGCTTTTATTACCTATTAAATAGAACATCCATTTCATTTACTCCTTTTAAAAACATCATTTATGACAAATTTTGTTATGTCTATGGCTAAAAGAATGTTTGTGAAAATGAAAAAGGATTATTTTGCTAAAATCTACGAGCGACTATTGACCTTAAACAAAGCTCAGATCGCATAAATTTACAAGTGTTAGAGAAAAAACGTAGACAGGAAGTTGGGGTATTTAATTTTTGAATTTAATAGTTAAAAATGTCTTACGTACCACCTGTTGAGAATCGCTGTTTTAGAGCATTGTAAAATTATCACTATGATAAATGGCAGCTTGGTATTTACATTTTGATGATAATGAAAAGAAAGAAGGGACTATAGGTCCTCCTGGTATTGGTTTCAAATTAACGAATGATGGAAATTATGATATGGAGAATAAAATTTTAAAACATTATTTAAATCCTACAGATAATCATGATACTGCAATAAAGAATTTTTGGTAAAGTATTTAGCACATAATTATTTTGAATTTAAAAATTAATTAGTCAAAAACAATTTAGATAGAGTTTGTTTTACTGAAGAAAAAGCAAGACATATTAGAGCCCTAGTAGGAGAGATTAACGAAGAAAGTTTGGTGATAATCAAATAAATGAAAACACATCAAAATTTAAAAAGAAATTAGAAGGTAAATATCTACAAATTAAAGACGTTTTAGATGCAAAAGAGAGAAGAATAGAAAACATTGGAAATCCAATAAGAGATCAAGATGCCGTAACAAGAAAGTTTGTTTATATTATTACTAAGAGCCTAATTTATTCAGATTTTTATAACACACCTTTATATGCAACTACTCCGTCTAGTTTTCTTTTATCTTGAAACTGATCATGATGAAGAAGGGAGTATTTTTCAAATTAGAGAATTTACAAAATGTGGGATATTGGATAATCTTTCTAAATTTTTAATAGAAAGAAATATTACAATCTGGGATTTGATTTCTAAGTATCAAAAATTATCTGAACCTTTCATCAGTGAATGTAGAGATAGAGTGCATTGGGATAATATTTCCCCTTATAAAAAATTATCTGAACCCTTTTTGACTACAAACAAGAAAGTCATGAATTGATATAGTATATCTAGATATCAAGTATTATTTGCAAATTCATTTTAGATAACAACCATAAAATAAATTGGGATACAATTTCAGAATAAAAGACTTTTAAGTAGTAATTTTATTTTACAAAATTTGAGAAAATCATATATGAAATTAGTTTCTAGATACCAAAATTAGTAGAAATTACTGTTGAAGAGTTAAAAGGTATAGCATATTGAGAGGAAATAATTAAATACCAAGGTTTGAGTTAAGATTTTATAAATAAATATGAAGATGAAATAGATCGGTGTAATCGAAGTTTATATAAACAAGTGTAGGAAACTTTCATTAAAAACATTATAAGGGAATTTGTATTATATTATTATCTCACATATGTGAATATCTTAAAAGATATTTACTAATAAATGGATGATATCACACTTGATGAAAACATTCAAGAAGTTAATATTACAATTTTTAATTTCACTAAATCATAAACCAAATAAAGAGCATATAAATTTCCTTACATTAATTCATCTTTAAAATTATATTATTACAATGAAGAAATTAATAATGATTTAGGAAAAAGAAAAAGTAGTCTTTGTATATTATCTGCATACATGTATATTAGAAGAAGATATAAAAAACTTTTTATATCGCCTTGTAAAACTTTATTTCTGCGGAGTTTTAGTAAAATTATGAGATTTTGATTATAAATCTCGTAAACTTGAAGTATTACATGCAAAAAGTAATCATACTGAATATTTTATTCAAATGTCAAGACATTAGGATTATAATAAACATATCAAGGAAATTTCTCATTTGTTAGAAAATATTATTTTTAAGTTCTTAAATAAAAAAAAGGTATAAAAAATTATAAACCATTTTTATTTAATTATATTATTATAATTAATTATTACTAAAAATATACTTATATTATTAAATAAAAATATTTTATCCGAAAGGTTGAAATATTTAATGGTTTCTGATATTATCCTAAATTGCAAGAATTCTAAAAATTCTAAAATTGCAAGATTTAGAGCTTTGGAGACATAACCTTATCTTATTGAGAAAAATTCAAACTAAATATATAGATTTATGCACTGTAAAAAATAGAAGTGCATGATGAAGAAAAAGCATATCACCTTGAAACACTTCATGGAAAGCTTCATGAGAATACATTCACGAAAATTAATAAAGGAAGTTACATATCCAATTATAAAGGTATGATTGATGGACTTGGATTCTTATAAATTAGAAAAAAATGCACAATTGTTTTAACTCTGAATCAATTATATTTTAGAATCTGTCTTATATTTTAGAAAACATATATTTTTATGTCATTTATATTTTACTTTAAAATTTTAAGATTTTTGTGTGTTTTTTCATATCTAAAAACATATATTTTATTCCAAAAACTTAAGATTTTTCCTGTAATTGTTTTAGAGCCTGTCACATCTAAAAGATATGTTAAAACATATATATTTTGTTAAAAAAACTTGACATGAGATAGAGACTTTCCGGTCTTTGGAAACGTGCGTTAGAAAGGTTATTTTGACTCTATCTATCATTCACAAAACGGCTATTTCCACTGCTTTATGACTTATTGAGAGCAGAAGACTGCGATTTGGGTTGTGCAACCTGGCTGCAACTTTTTAAAGTTTCGTTGATGAAGTAACTAGTGATCTGCACACCACATTCGAACTGCTGCTTACCGTCCTTAGTCTAATGGGCTGCTTAGATTACCCTCAGATATGTTAAAAGTTACTATTTCAGTATCATCTCTTGAATCCTATGCTTAACAACTTCGATCAGTCATGCATTCACTCAAATCAATTCTAACTTTTAAACATGCACATCCATCAATTTATGTACACCCAGCATCTTATACTTGTTCATATTACAGGGTTTCCCTTAGTTATTTAACCTGTTATTCAAATTTTTGTTACCTTCCCCGAACTCTTCAACTTCCCTCGCATATTCCTCGCCAGGATGTAAATTTAAAGTTAAGCGAAGTGAGTATTTAAACGGTGAATCTCGGAGTTTATTCAGAGCGCGTTTTCAATAGCCAGAGGATGTTTCTTTTCTGATCTCGCTGTTACGCTAATACGCCCCTTGGCCATTTCGAATAATTGTCACCCCTGTTAGGTTTGTTGCGTCAACCTAAGCTAGTCGTAACTTAACGTGCTAATCCAGCACTATTCTATTTAGACTTGAATTGATTTATGTAATAACGTTTAAGTTCCACCGCAAGTTGCCGATGTTATTCTAAAGCACGAAGTACATGCTGTTCTATTCATAGTTGGAAATAATAAAGGGTTACTTTCCCCCTTCTTCTGTGCTGGTATACTTCACCCCTGCAAGAAATCGCCATGTTCATTTGTAGGATCTAGAACAGTTTATGTGGCCTAAGAGGACTAGATCTTATAACTTGTATTTCTAAAGATCGATTCTATTAAACTTCATCTAACTCCCCTTAGAGAGGATTTGACGTTGTTATTAAATCTAATTATTTATTGAAGTAAATTTTATTATTGAGGTAAATCACGAATATATTGCCGTTTTAATCGATCGCTTTAAACTAGCGTATATGTTATCGGAACATATAGATATACTTGTAATTCTTCAGATCCCACATCAAAATGTATGCAAAGACATAGCATTATCCCCCCCCCCAAATTCTATTCCCAGTGACGTTGTGTTCATTTTCCCAAAAGATCACTGTAATGTATCCTAATAGATGATGTTTTTGGCATATATTTCAGAATTGTCTAAAATTCTTATTTTACTAACTATGCGTTATTTTTATTTCATTATAAAATGTATGTGCATCGTTATACATTTCAACTAGCATTTCATTTTATATCATTACTTCCATATCACGATCAGTATATCTTGCATTTTGTTTTGTACGTATATTTCAGTGTGTGTTCTAATATGTGTTATTCTAATATTTCAGTGTGTATCCCCTTATTGGAATGCGTACGGAATTCCTAGTAATCAACCCCTTTTTGTTTCATGTCTAAAGTCACGAGGAAAGATACTCGGCAGTTATCTCACTTTCAGCTGCTCACGCTGCCAGCTGAGGTCACATTGTTTCGCAATAGTTGCGCATGCTGACAACACATTGTCTTTGCCATATGTTCTGTGAAGTTGGAATACTATGTAGTAGTTTCTGTGTTTAAACGGATACGTTTGTGGTAATAAAGTTGATTGTTTAAAGTAATATGGAGTCTTAGTCTATAAGGACCAAGAGCGAGCCCCACCAAGAACTTTACATACTCACTGGGGAGGAGGGTATTAAAAGATTTTTAATAGGAAAACACATTAATTTTCTTTTCTTATAGTAAAAATGTTAAAAATGTGTATGCCGGTAAGAGCGTAAATATCTGTAACTTTGATTTTAAATACATGAGAAATTTACGTGTGCCTAGTTATCTATCTGATTTTAATCATCTTAAAAATACTGTTTTATAAAAGCGTACATATTTTTATAAAGCTGTTACGAAAATGTAAGCGGCCGGGTAGGAAAACTTCGATAGGCTCCACCGCTATCCTTAACCTTATCAACAAAATATGCTGGCTGCAAAAAAAAACATTATGATTCTTCTCGTGCATAAACATAAGTACAGGCTTTATGAAAATAGCTGTTGTGTTGTTTTTCGAAAAACAACCAATACTTCCAACAGGAATCAAACATTCCAGTCAAAATCCCTGATGCTTTATCAAGCGTTAATAACCTCAAATTGATCAATTAATCATATATCACAAAATTAAGCGAAAAAGCAACCTTAATTTGCCGTAGATTTTGCATAAACTCTGTCGATTTTGAGTGTGATCAGACACATGTCACTGTTCTTAAGAGTAAAAAAACAGCTTTGCAAAAATGGGAGGATTGACGGCTACTTTACATCGAAAGCAATGGGAAAACGACAGTAACGTTATCCGTGGAGGAAAGCAGCTGTGAAACGTGAAAACTAAGATATTTGAACTGTAAAAGAGTTAGGAAGACCTGGATTGTAATTAACATTATTAAATAAGCACTGCAAATTTTGATGAGTTTGAAAATCTTCAAGAAAATCTAATTCATCAACTGATGAAGATTTAGGGACAATTTTAGCGGAAAAAGGTCAAAATTTTGAATAAATGCTCAACTTTGATTATATGACGAAAACTTTGCGTACCTTGACGGGAAATTTTAACACTTTTTTAGTTTGACTGATACATGTTCAAGAGCACTGGTAAGATATGCTATAAATTGCCCGTGAATTAAGATATTTGAGTATCGAACAGTAAATTTTACTGATAGGCGAGAAAATCATTTGAAGGTTGAACTTTTGAGAATGCAATCAGATCTCTTTAAATTTTAGCCTGAATTAAATATCGAAATAGATCTTCGGCCACTTTCTTTATTTCTCTGTCTTTATTCCTTTCTGCCTAAAACATGCTTAATGAAGATTTTATTTCTTCAACCCATGTTAAAGTAAAAGTAAGAACAGGACTACCAATCGCCAAGCCGTAGATAACTCTAGCGTTTCCACAAAGCGAGAATCGTTCTTCTAAATAGTAAAATTTATTCAAATCAATAAATGTGTATACATAGCGAATTTGTCAGTTATGTAGTATATTAACCATCAGTCAAAATATTGTCCTCCGTTTAAAATTATTTGAGAACATGGAAAAGGATGGCTTTCTTGAGAAATAAAGTTCAAAGTGATCTCAGGTGTATTGCTCAAACAGAAGAATATGTTTAGTCATTTGCTACAACAGGAAATTAGGCTTTCTATGTTTACAAAATATTTATTACTAAAGTGGACTGCTTAGAATGTTCATAAATAAGTTCTAGTATTCTAACTTGTTTCCCATTTGTACGCGGTGCACTACTCATTAATAATAATAATAAATAATGTCATGAGTCTTTTAAGTAAGTAGATAGTTTATCAAATAACTTAAGATTTTAAAGCACTCCATTTTTACTCTAGACTTAACGAACTGCATCTTCTCTCCTAGTCATCCGAATTGAGTAAAAGGTATTTAAGGTTATTCTTTTACAATTTTATATTTTCTACCGGAATAAAATGAGATATTAAGCTCATAAATTCTTTTTAACTTCTCAGAAACTCAAAAGTCTTAGGAGAATTAAGTACCCATGCGATATAGACATCATAAATAAGCAATGTAGTACGTAATTAGATCAGATGATGGCCTTTTGAAATTATCTTGAGACTCAGAAGAGTCAGCAAGTTGAAACTTTGTAGGTAAGCATCACATCATCTCTAAAGGTACATGGATTTATCGACGATCAAAAATTAAGCCTCCTATTCTCTAGAATTGGTGTCAGAATTCTTACTTTACGAAAACCACAAAATCTAACAGTTTTGAAGGGGAATTTTGATATACAATTTTCTGATTGACGTGTAACCTAATTTTTATCATTATTTAAATTCAACCTTATACGATTTAAGTATCTTAAAATAAAAAATTAATCCATAAGAGAAATTTGAATACCAAAAATGATTTTCGCATTTGCTCGAGTCTAATCATCAAGGATATTCTTATAATTTTTTAATACCGAGATTATTTCCTGGTACTCATGAAAACGACAATGCATTTTTGTTGAATAAGTAGAGTTAATGCTGGCAGACACAGACTCCTCTTTTATTCTCAGAAGAAGAGAATTTCACAATGTTTCCTACCTTTGGCATGACAATAAATAAATCTCAAGGAAACTGCATTGGATAGAATAGATAGTTAACATGGAGTACTAGAATTTCCTTGCGAAAAACCTTTACTAGAAATAAGTTCGAAAAATTTTAAAATTTTAACAGGAAATGGAACTCGTATTGCTATGTAAAAATACCTTGTGCAAAGATATTCTGGAAGAAAAAAAGACGTTCAGAATATGAGAGAACAGTACGTGTAGGTGCAAGTTATTCTTTTGTGTTTTCTAAAGTCTTAGTTCATCATGATGTGTTCAACTAATATTCACAATATAACATTGCCCATACTTAGGACGTAGTATCGCCTTCCTAAAAATTACGAGTTCAGAGACATGTTTTCTTACTCCATTACTTTCTTTAACAGAACCTAAGAAAACGTGTAGAATGAAGAGAGGTAGCATGGCTCTGAAAATGTACGTGTTTTCCTGGAAGAGGAAACATATATATTTTTATGAATCCAAAAAGAGCTGCGGGTAGCAGACGGATGACTCCATCACAGGAAAAAGTTTGAAATGTTTTGGTTGAGTGGCTATCAGTGGGAGGTCAAAAGATTACTCTATCTAATCTTACTAATGTAACAGCAAGCAATGTCATTTATAATCAGCGCTACGGAAAGTGGAATCGGTGTCCTAGTTGAACTTGTCAACATTCTCTCTACTAACTTAGATTGCCGTTCGTTATTTAAATTAACTTAATTTGCAGTTCTGGTCGAGTTGAGGGAAAGGAGCGGAGAAATAAGCGGCTGCTATAAATCTGTATCAGGGTAACTGAAATATCTCACATTGAGGAAGACAGTGTTCACGGGTAGCAATAAACCGAATCTAGAACACGTGACCTAACAATGTCATTTCATTTCATTTTTTTCAACGCAGTATTCGATAAGTAATGATATTATTAAATACGTTTTATATTCTATAAGTCAGTTGTTACAAAAAGCAAAGAATAGTTGAAAGTAAATTACATCCCTATCAGGAATTAAACTGTATAACTTCGTGATACTACCTTGATGTAAATATACGAGAAAATATATCTCATTTCTATCTGAATTTTAATAATTGAAATTTTTTTCATAACAAATTTATAATAGTTAAGTGAGATATTATTTTTTATTTTTGTTTTGCTATTATGTTGACTTAAATGTGATAAGCTGCTGGTATTAGTTCGTTTTTTTCAAAAAGTAGTATCAACGCGTCGCTAGTTCTGAAAATACTTTTTTATCACAGATACAAGCACTTACAATCCCTAATATAATAGCCTGCTGTATTTACCACGTTCTGCAAAAATTCCTGAAAGGCTTCCTATACCATCAACACGACCACTTCTGTTAATAGTCCCTAGCGATTGCCCTAAAGCAGAGATAATGTGTTCTCTACTGTTGTAATGGATTCCTGGCAGTACATCATTCCACTTCGACAAGTCTTTTCAGATTTATCGACTTGTTGGTATTAGCCACTATTGTTTATCTAAGCATTGTAATCAATGCTCTATTCGCAATAAAATGTTTCTGTTCTTTCAAATTACTAAAATAGAGAATACTGTAGTCAGTAAAATTCGCTCTGCTCTGTTTCTAGGCTAAGACTAGCTATTTACAATCTCAAAAGTGCTACCGTCTCCTGCCATTAATTTACTATGAATATATTCTTTTTTCAAAAAAGTATTTTGTTCTGATTTCTTTCGTGGAGAAAGTTTGGAGATTGAAGAGACCTATTCTACTTACAGAAGTTAGCTTATGAAATAGTTTTCTTACTTATTTAAAGAAGATTATGCAGAAGGTAACTTTAGGATATACGTGCTGAGGTTTCATACCTAAAAACTTGGCTAAGATTACTTTTCATAGTCACGTCACATTTTCGGTCAGTCGCTCAAAAAGCGGAAGAAAATGTGTAATGAGAACAAAATAAACTATTTTTGTGCTCGTTTATGAATCTGAAACAGGAAAAGATGCCTTTTTATTCATGCGAGTCACGCAATTATGAAAAACCTTACAACGTATTTCTTAAATTAGGTCGACAAGTACTCATGTTTCTTAATATCTCGGCTTTTAAGAATGGTTTTAAAGCTACCAAATATTTTAGGAGGCTGAGAACGTATTCTATATTCAATTGAGCAGTTCTGAATTAGCATGTGGAATAGGTTGACATGTGGTCACGCATCTTCATCAACCGAGTTTTAAGAACAGTTTCAAAAAGTTTCAGAAATTTTAGAATGCAGTACATTTTCACTTTAGCACTTTTGAATTAACCTCTACAAGTGGGAGATGGACAAGTAGAGTAAGTCGAAAGGTAGCTACATTTCTTCATCTATCGGCTTTTAAGAATGATTTGGAAATTACAAAATGTTTCAGAAGTTTAAGAATGCAGTATATTTTCAGTTGAACACTTTTGAATCACCTTCATCAGGAGGTCACGTTTTTTAGCTATCGGCTTTTAAAAATGAGCTTTAAAGTGATTTTTCAAATAGTTACCAAATTTCTCAGGAGTTTGCGAGCACATTACAGTTCCACGGAATAGCTTCGAATTCCCCTACTCGTGCAAACTGAACATATACTCTGCAACTGATGCCGTTTAGAAAGTCGAAATGCTCATCTGCAAGATTTCTGAAGACTTTAAACGTCGGGGCATCAATACATAAGGGCTTTCGACAAGCTGTCGTCATATATGCGTCATCGTAAATTACGTTAACGAATAAAAAACTGTAAGGGAACTTTGAGGATGTTCAAGAAGAGAGAAGAGATTTAAAACTAAGTCACTTCCTTTGTGGCCAAGAGGAAGATTTACCGGGAAAGGGAGATTTTTTTTAAATGTTATTCAGGGTTAATTTACTTATTGGAAATTAGGCAAAAAAAATAAATACAAGAATTCAGAGGCAAGTTTATGTTATTTTAAAGGGTTCTTAGTGAATCTATAGCTGAACTTCGTAAGAAAAATTAATATTTTAACTTCCGAATGTAGAAAGACTTGTTCATGTCTTAGGAGGTGAAAATTTTATAGGTCTTTTATGTGATGATTCATCATAAGCAGTTTTTTGGTATGCACAATCATGGTTTTTGGCAATAACAAGTAATATTCCTGTTTATATAAGTTTACGTAAGAAAGGAGAAACTTCACGAAAAAGATACTGTATTATTGATAGAGGCACGTTTTCTAAACTTTATTAAATTTACGAATTAAATTAGAAGTACTATAGTTTTACGAGACGGAAAGAGATATGTTTGCATTGGCTTGCTTCCGCACGCAGAGCGTCGCGGATTTTCTAGACGTCACATTTTGACAAGATCTTTATGAGTTCAAAGAAGTGTTTACATTGACTATTAATATTTATTTTATGAACTAAAATTTGGGAGAAGGGATGAAATCTGAAATTTTTGTCTGACTTTCTGAACTGTTAAATAAACTAAACTTTAGTCCTCAGAAATTACGAAAATTTGGTTTTCATTTAGCAAACAGCATTAATGCATTTAAGAAAAGCATTAAAACTTTTCATGTAAAAATACAGGAAAGCTGTTTTGATAGAGTTACTTTCTTGCAGAATGCATCACAGTAGACAAAATGCAGGAAATATGGAGTTATGAATCAATATTTTAACCAACGAAAGCTTATTAGCTACTTAAATATCGCACACATCAAACTTTCAAAAATTGGGAAAACTTCAAAATGGATATTAGTGGAAAATTGTTTTAATGGATGACATCACTATGCAAGTAATATGTCAATTGAAATTTCAGTTGCAGCTCATATTGTTAACTTTAAAAACCATGCATTTGGTACGAGATTGCGTTGTCTCGTGATGTAAGTGGAAATACGTCCACCTGCGAAACGGAAGATCTGTGGTTCGAATGAAAGGACATACTGCTTTCAAAACTCTAATAGCTCTGCAGCAGCATAAGGCTAAAATGTAGTGGACGATAATTCGACATCATCTGAGTTTAGACAACTGAATCTCCCTTTAAGTGAGGAAGAATATAAAGAATTTTCGTCTTCCTCACTGCGTACATATGTAGTATAACTTGTAACATGTCTGGTCAACACTGGTTAGTTCCAAGCTCTGCGAAGGCATAGCTGAATTTTCGTATTTTCTGCTCCAAATAAATACCTAATAGCTTTACAAGAGTGGTTTAGTCGGAACCTAGGTGACTAGATAGAAAAAAAAATCATACCAACTAATGCAAGAAATACGCAACTCTTATGCAACTTATACACATCTTTATTTCGGACAGTTTATGCTATTGTAATCTTATAAACCATGGGTGAGCTCAATGTAAAACTGCTATATTAACTCATGTTCGACAAATATAGGGTAGGCTGCCAAAGCCAATTTCAAATTATCTGAATCCCGAGAGCTGCAGTTGTCAACTGTCATAACAGCAATCCTTAATGTAACCCTAACATTTAACGTATGCATTAGTTTACTCTAGAATTTTAGTGTTTTCGATTTTAGTGTTTAAACAAATGCAAGAACTTCAGTCATGTTAATATGCTATTTGCATATATTTTTATGTAAAAGGAAAACACTAAAGTATTTATCCATTTTAGCATATATCGCTAAATGAGTAAATTATTTTCAAATAATAAACTATGCAGCTAATGAACGATTTAATTTTTCTTCTGTCAAAAAGACTTCATTTAGCAAAGTTATTTTTTATTATCAATTATTGCCTCTGTTGAAATGAAATAATATTTTAAAATTCAGCTGATAAATAAAACAACGCACAGCTTTAACTAGTGTTGTTTTATAAATTTGTTTCCCTATACAATTTTTTATTTCAAAAATTTTATTCCAAGTAACCACGAAACTTTGACCTTTTTTTATGATTCTACAGACTTCATTAGTTGATATTTATCAAACGCATAACTATTTTCTTCAAAAGCATTTGAAAATTTTAAATGAGAATGCAATTTATTTCAAAAACACTGATTTGCACACTTGAGACTGCAGCATCGCTAAAACTTCTAATACAGAATCTTTTGAAATTTATCCATTTAGGAAATGATTGCGAAGCTCAGCACAGGAATAAAAGGTCAAACATATCGTCTTATTGTCTCTTATGTTGTTGTCTAGAACTTGACTCTTCCTCATTTCAGAAGGGCTTCCACTTTTGCCAGTAGAAACTGTATTCTGAAAATAGTTTCATTTGTCTATGGGCTAAGATCTCTCGTTTCATTGAATAAAATTAGACGGAAATTCACTGCCTTGAATTGTCAGTTTGTTTAGTCATATTAGAACAAGAAGAAAATGATATGGACTAGTGCCAGAATTATAGAACGAGAAAAGAGGATTTTCATCACGAATCTATTCATCATTGCGCAAGAGCATTAAAATTTTGCTAAACTGCTGTCAAATATTTTCTTTGCCGTGAAATATACATTACTCGACATTCAAAATGCAACATTAAGAAGTGGCCCGAAAATTATGCAAATTTCAGGGTAGAAGCTCGTCACCAAGTTATGCGAATGATGTGAAATGCAATGCTCTCTAGCGCACGTTGAATAAGATATAAGGGAAGGAACTTGTAGAATGTTCAATTTTCGTGCCGTTATTTTTGCTGGGGAAATCATCATAGAAAAATTGTCCTTGTCTCAGAGGACGCGTGTAATAGCAGAGAATGCCAGGCTGTCATCAACGGAGGCAGTTCCAGCAGACAGAGGATTTTATGAGGGGCATGATGATCGGACTGAGAAGGGCAGGTTGGTCCATACAGCAAATTTCAAACACACACATGGATGCGTCCACAGTGCACCGGCTGTGGCGCCGATAGTTGGAACAAGGAAATGCGGCAAGTTCGACGGATACCGGTGCAGCCAGAGTGACGTCAGCACGCATTGATCAAAGCATCAGCCGACAAGTGGTGGCGTACCCGCAAGCCACTTCTACCTCCATTTCTGCAGCATGTTCAAGACACACTGAATGTTCATATATCGACCAGAAGCATTGCCGCCAATTGGTGGCTAGTCGAATGCACTCGTTGCGTCCGTTGAGAAGACTACAATTGACCCCACATTATAGACGCCAACCTCTGCAATTGTGCTGGGCTCGAGTGATGTGGACGACGGAATTGCACAGGGTCGTGTTATCAGAAGAGTCACGTTTCTTTTCTCCAATGGTAGTCGCCGCGTATGAGTGCGGCGTCGATGCGGAGACAGGTCCAATCCGGCAGCAATTGTTGAACGCCCCACCGCGTAACAACGCAGCATCATGGTTTGGGGCGGAATTGCGTACGATTCCAAGTCACCTCTAGTTCGTATACTGTGCGCTATGACAGCCAGCGATACGTAGATGATGTGCTGCGGCCGGTGACACACCCTTACTTTCAGAGAGTGCCCAGTGCCCTTTATCAGCAGGATAACGCTGGACCACACACTGCTCGCATCAGCCAACGTGCTCTGCAAGGTGTACAGATGCTTCTCTGGAAACCGTTCTCTCCTGATCTCTCACCAATCGAGCAAATTTGGGATGTAACTGAGTACCATTTGCAGACCCTGCCATTGCCGCGTTCAGATAACGAACTGTGGCAAATGGTTGGCAGGGAATGGAGAGTCAGGGCACCATCAGTATATTCATTGACTCTACCTAGACGTCCTGCAATCTACTGAGACGACCCTGTTCTCGTTCTGTATTATGTATATCATTACGAAATAAATATCGCTTATTCTTCTTTGCTGTATCTCTCTGTTTACCTAGTTTCATCACTTTCTGGTCACTCCTTCTTGGTATTGCATTTTCAATGTCGTATGGTGTAAAAGGATTTCACTGTGGTATGCCAAATTTAAGACTGTTTTGAAATTTTACGAAAATTACTCTAATTTTAAGATCTCACGGGCGAATTTAATTCCTTACAAATTTTTTATTGGTGTCAAAAACTTTGCCAGTTTGCACTTTAATGCCTAATCTGTGTTTTCTCAGAGTGTGTTTTTAGTAAATGTGTTAGTTACCGTTTGAATTCATCTTCATTATTACATCAATAACAAGTTCTTCCATTTTGGGGAAATGAATTCTTTTGTCACGTGCTGTTAAGTTTAAAGACTTATTAACACTTTCACAGTTTCAAGATAAATTGTCTACAAAAGCTTTGATTCATGGTGCCTGTGAATTTCATGAGGAATCTTTTAACAAATTTAATAAGGCTATTATGATTTCATTAAAATAATTATAACGTAGTAAAATTACATCTTTTAGAAAAATTACATCAAAATAAAACACTTTTAAATTCCTCAGATCACCATTTAAAATGTCTTTGCTTTTCATTTGACGACTTTCGGATAACTTGATTTTGAAAGTTAAACGCGATAATAAACGTACACATTCCGAACAACATTCCAATAAAGCGAAAACTCTATTGTAATTATTTTAAAATTAATATCTTTGCTTAATACTTCATTTTGCACGGCATTTATTCTTCCCGTCTAATTGTTTTAAAATATTCAGATATGCCTCGGTTTTCTTCGTTCAATTTTTCAGATTTTTCTAATTATTTTTCCCTTTTCTCTTACGAAGTTGCTGGACATGGTATTCTAATAATTTTAATTTATAACTTTATTATCGGTTATATAAATCATAACATGTTTTCAGATAACCTACTTATAAATACCTATTTATAAATAAACCTACTTACTTATACCTACTTATAAATAAACGTATTTTATAGTATATAAATTACATATTAAAATATTTAAATTGCTAAGAAGCATGTTTGGTGCTTGTAAATCTCTCAATGTGTTAATCAGTTATCGATCGATTTAGTTGGAAAGACAAATGCTTTATCAAAACGCAGCATTCCGCGAACTGGCTTTTGACAAGACCGTATGGAAAATGAAATCAGAAACCTTCTGTTTCGTGCAAAGGCAAAATTTATCAAGCCGAATAGGTGATAAATACATCGTAGCTTAAAGTCATGGAACCTGACTTCATCCATAATCTACGCTTTTTCAATGCAGGATAAAATTTAATCTGTTTAGAATATAATTCTAAGTACTTTTAGAACGAAAGAAATGAAAGTAAGTTGGGTGTTGTAACTCCCTTCTAGGTGAACTTGGGTAGTCTGAAACGGTACAGAGCATGCTGCCGATAATCCTTTTAATTACACTGGCCGTTCTGAAAGCAGTGTCTGTTTTCTAAGCACAGCCTAACAATTGAAGGATGATTCGAGATAATTTAGGCTTTTTTACCCAAAAATAAAAACACACTTACTGACTTTTACTTGAAGGTAAGAAATTCGTAGATAATTTAACTATCCCTCTTTTAGCGTGTGATTAACATATTAATCTCCGACATGTCAGCCTAATATATACAAAAATTTTCAGAAATACGATCATCTTACAATTTAGGTTTTATTGTAAATATTGTTACATCCTAGGCTATGCTGATAATGTTCTATGTTATATTGCTACAGTAATGTATGTTATTTTATGACATCTTTCATCTTTTACAGTTTTCTTTCTATGGATTGTTTATGGTATGTCGCTCGTTTATTATGTTCTTATTATAAATATTATTACAATCTATGTTATCGTTACATTTTTCTATGTTATATGGCATGGTGTACTGCAAATATTGTTATACTCTATGTTGTAAAATTCAGATTTAGCATGGTGATGTTAAAGTATTTAACGCACAAGAACAAATTTCGCCTTATTTCTGCTTCGCCTTTTGGATTTTTTGTGCTATTTCTGCGTCTAATATGCTAAATTTTAGCGAGTCAAGCTTTAATGTTTCTTTGTTGGCCATATGTGAGGTTTCAGTATGCAACACGCGATTTCCACTTTATAACAAGTATTGCACTTCTTTTTTCAGTTTTATTTTCTGCATACAGCCGAAAATTGGCCTTATCAGGAGGGAAAACATCAGACAAATCCCGGTAGAGGACACAGCAGATGAAGGAGGAGAGATAAATTAGAAAACGAATTTCAAGTGAAAGCTTATTCATGAGGCTTTCCTTATGTATGCACACGACAAGAGTACATATGTATAAGTCATAATTAAGCAATGGAATCTCATGAACGTATCATAGTTAAGTAGCAGATCAGAGGAAAGTCTTGCAGGTGGAGTTGTCTCGTGAGTAAGACAAGTTTTAGTGTAACGCAGAGTAAGTTCTTTATCCTCATCAGGTGTCCTTGCCTAGTATAAATGACCCAATGCAAAAGTATGAAAACCTAAGGTTAAAAATTTAAGCCATGAGGTTAACAAACACACTACTTTTGTGTTAATTCTTTCCTGTGTCTCTTTTCTCCGCCATTACCAGAATATTTAGTTATTTATTTAAAAATAACTGGCATTTAGCGATGAAATCATGAGCCGTCTTTCTTCCTAATGCTCCTGAATTAAAGAATTAAAACAACTAAGCGCTGAGCACGTGCTTAAATGTTCTTTATTCATGGGTTATTGAGAATTCCAAAGGGAGCAGAATTCCTGAGCTTGATATGAAACAGATGAACATTAAGGCAATCAGAGATGGACTGATGACGCAGTTGTAGCACTAGAAGAATTTGGGATAGCATATCTCTTGTCCAAGAGACACTACTAAGTCTTTCTCCCTAGTTATTATACACAAATCTGAGTCATGAATCTCTCTAAAACCCGTATTTATCAGACTGTTAGCAGAATGAAAAGTCCTTAAATTTCTGGAAGTAAGAAAATCTGCCATCCCATAGTAATCACTTTTCCAAACAAGCTGCACTTTCCGAATGTTTCAAACACGAGTTTTCAAACGCGAGAATCTTGGAAACGAAACTCTAACTCGAGTGGAAAGTTTCAAAAGTTTGAGTTTTTAAACGCGAACGAGTTTATAGCTTAGAGAGAATAGTGGGGAAGTCGTTTTAGCCTGAGAAGACGAGCTTCCCACTTGCTGACCTTTTTAAGGGTGTATGAAACACCCTTAAAAAGGTCTATCGGTTAGCACGAAGGATTTGAAGTTTAGCACTATTTTCGGAGCTGTGGTGATAGTTGAAAGTTTAGTTTTGTGTTTTACAGCTTTAAATACTTGATTTTCTGAAACTCCACAAATACCGGTGGCTAATAGTTATTATTTTCTAGTTTCCTTACAAGATGTAGCATTAAAATATTTTAATTGATTTTTGCTTCTTATATGTGCCAGGGAAGTTTAATTGGACTTGTATTTAGTACGGAGAGGGAAATTATTTAGAGCAAGAGAAGGCTAAACAAGGACAAATTGATAGATAATTAAGTTTAACTACACAAAGCAACTGTTCCCTAAGGAGATGGATTGCATAAGGCAGTAAAGCAAACATAATGCAATCAAAATTTGCAGAAACATTTACCTGCTCATTATCAAGTTCGTTGTCAAAGATTATGGACTTAAATACTTGAATGAAAGTATTCAATTCTGATGTGATGGATGAATTATGCAGCATCAGTGGAGTCACATGAAGCCCTCCACTGGCAGACTTGAAGTTCCTCAAAAGCCCTCGTAGAAACAGATACGCTGAATCACATATGAGAGAATAGGCCGAATAACAGTTAGATTTTTTTTCTACAGAGACTTAATGTCTTTAAGGCATCTTTAGCACTTAAAATATTGTTGAGCCAAAAATTATCTCAATAGGTTAGTGGTAGGTGAAGACGGGTAGAAGTCTGGGATTTGCCGTTCGGTTGTTCTTCATCAAAATTGAGATGAAGCCTCTCCTTTCTCGCAGGGGCAACTTGCTCGGCCGCATGTCGTGCATTCTGGGCAATGATTTCAATGATGAGGCGGCTAAATGACGGCTGATGATCGGCCATTTGGAACAACAGCAACATTGTTTCAGATACTGGTATTACTTAGAACAGTTTAAGTAATACGGTTATTAAATTTAACACCAAGGTAAACTTTGATGAAATACCTTAATGGTTTTTGCCCAAAAGGTTATAAAGCATGGATCGTGCGCTCTTGTGTTGTTTGATTAATAACAATTCAAATTTATTGCTCTAATTACGATTATATTACTCTTGGAATATCTTAATAGCATAATTTGGATTAAGCAAATTTGTGATCAAAGCTGTTTTGTGAGTGTGATATTTGACAAAACGGTTATTATATTCTCGAAAAGTCGTAAACATAGGTTAAATATAAAATAAGACTTACAATATACTCTGGAGGGATTCTGGCCCTAATGTTAGTACTTCTTGAGTGACATCTTCCAAACTTGACGGAGAAAGTTTCGTCGCGCAGAAGTAAATAAATAAATAATGCTTTCACAAGTGTAGCTCACAAAAGCCTTCTTTATGCCATACGCGGTGAAAGGCATTGACCACACTAGCATTAAGCAGGAAGTAGTCTTATAATTATGAATCGTTGCTACGACGTGTTTGATGATTATGTGGGGTTTTACTTATTTAATTCTAAAGTTCTAACTTAGAACACCACCAACACTAACAAGCGAATAATCGCTTAAGTGTGAACAAAACACGTAAAACTTAAGGATTCACAACCCTTTATTTTTCAGAATATTTACAATCAGTTCCTACTTAGAACTTTACACAAAGCCTCCACTCGGACTTGAACTTATATAATAATCAATTTAAATTAAACTAAACTAGCTTGACTAAGCTATCTGAAAGGTATGGCCAAAAATATCAGAAATCTAATCAGTTGGCCACTAAGTATTAATTTAATAGGCGAAGCCAAGCAAGGGCCTAAGGTATGGCCGAGCGTAGTAACTAAGAGAGAATGTAGCCAAAGGCAACGCGCGCTAGTCAGGGAATCAGACTCTGTCTCTAGAAGTCGGTGAAGTATCGACTTAAATAGTACTCTTTCTCATTTGCATTTACTGAGTTTCTGAATTTACATTCTAGCAGGAAATTGTAAGCTGAAATTAGAATAAGATAAGAAAGATACAAAACTTAAAATAACTGTTAATAAACTTAGGATAAACCTTACAATTTTTACAAATTGAATACACGTTACTCAAAAACCATATTCCTCTTCCAAGAAAAAATCAAGTTTTTTCACAGTTGAGAATGACTGAATTCCAATCTAGGACATCTCATACACGCTCAATAGGTTCGAAATCAGAAGAGTAATGAAGCAAAACTATTAGAATAATAGCCTCAGCACTCAGCCGCCATACCAGTTGGATGAGATCCATCATCATTATTAGTAAGCAAAACATTTGGCCTCTCTAATATAAACTTATTTAGAGACGCAGAACTCATCTGCATACATTTGTCATGTTACAGCAACTGTGTTGCAGATCTGAGCCCCGTACAGCCATTTCTTATAATTTCTTCCCAGCCAAGTAAACCTCCGAAATACAAACAATGACATTTAAGGATACGCAATGGAAAGTTGAGGGTTCTAGACTTTTTCTAGATGAAAATAAGTGTAAAATTACTTTCAAACTGACTTCAGTTTTTACTACGATATGCGCGACGTTGATATGTTTCTTTTCATGACCTTCGAACTTTCTCTTGTTTGAACTCTTGTCCGTCTCTTTTTCTCTTTATTATTCGGTGACCAAATACTTTCAGAATAATAGCTATCAGGACTGTGTGTTCTGTGCATACTCTTTGGAAACATGGTAAAGTCTGTAATAGGGTCCTTATCTCTTGTAAGTCTCAAGTCCTGAACTGGAACAGTGAGCTGATGAAATGTTAGCTTTGTTCTGATGTAGGTACTGTGCTGGAAAATGACTGCACGTGAAAGGGATTTAAAATCCTCTTTTATTAAATCACTATTATTTACACACTTCCCAACTCGGGAGAGATACAGAAAGTAAAAGACCACACTTGGGCCTAACTTAACAATCAAATAAATTTAAACTAAATTTAAATAGAACTTAAATCAAACTTTGGTCACAGAGCGATTCGCGGAGATTGGCCTCTAACTAAAAGGGTGCGTAGCAAGACATACTAATACTAGCGCACTTCAATTTGTTTCACAATGCAATCACGTAGTAAGCACTATGGCTTATAAATTTAAACTGCTAGCTGGTCAGGCGAACGTTGAGCAGACTGACCGTGATCTGAGACTAAAGCTCTCTCACACTAAGAGGTTTCTACCTCTGGTTTAAATAGTACTTGGCTGTACTTCAAAATTAGCATAAGCTGAAAACGCTCGCTTCTACTGACGGGAAGTTGAAACAGAGAGGAGATAGAAAGATTTAAATTAAAATAAAACTTGGTTAGTTTAACTAAAACCTTACATAGCTTTTATATATTCATACCATATAATTGCCATGAATGATTATATTCAGTTGAATTTTAATCAGTCTTCGTACAGTTTAGCCTCACTTTTACAATTAACTTTGAATTTTGATCATCAGTGTATTTCTTTTTGATTTGATTATTATAATGATTTTCGAAAGATCACATCAATGGATGGAGCTTTCTTTGTATCTTATCAGATTTCAGAGATATTACTTAAATTAAAATTCAGGACCTTTCAGGGCTTCTATTTTTCACTCATTCAGGAGAGATAACTTGTCGAAAATAAATGAAATAACAAATCTCTTGGGTGTTTTAATATTCGGGTCTACATGGCAACATCAACAATTAATGTAATTACACTTACTGCGAAATGAAAGCTCACTACAGAAGAATATTATCAGAAGATAAACTCAAAAAACTTGGTTGGAGCTAAAGTTTCTTTCCCTCTCCCATTTTATCAAATTGTAATGCATGTAAGTGACATCGTATTTTAAAGACTGTCATGAAACACAACTCTTAAATGGCTCTTATTAATTTATTTTGCACAAATATGATTAAAATATTATTTATTCTTAGAGTATTCAGCTTTTAGAGCAGGCTCGAAATCATTAAATAACAACGAAACGAAATATTTACGAAACAAGCCTTCAGCAGCCAAAGTAATAAATACGAGGCACATTACCAGAACTAATAGTTAATGCCATTCACTCAGAGAATTAAGAACAAATGTTAGATAATGGTTATAATTAGAAGAGAAATGTTACAGGCATACTACTCTTCGTGACCAGGTTTGAACTGCATCGTTCCTTAGCATTTTCCCGAATCCACTGTCTGTACCACTGTAGTCGGTGTTACTGTGAGCACGAAGTACGCACATTTCTGTTAAAGAGTTTTAGGCAAACAACAGGGCAATTTAC
>KK117878.1:580222-613727 GCA_000611955.2 Stegodyphus mimosarum | reverse complement strand
TTCTCTCTTTCCCCGTTTTCTATTTCTTTACTCTTATGCGAGAAGTCACCTGGCTTTCTACTAAGATTGGTATAATTGCATTATAGCGAAGAGACATCGATTTTACGAGGTGAGGATACAGACCCTGAAAACTTACTTTCAGATCGTCTCCAGTGGCTTCTACTGATTCTCCGAGATTTGTGAACGTAGTTTATCGGGAGCCGGGAGATCGCATTCAGAAGGCCCTGGGAAGAGAGTAATTTTTTATTTTGCTTGACGAAAGGAACAATTGATCATAAAGCTGGGATACTTAGGCAAGTCTGGATGCAGAGGAAGCTGAACTAGACAAGGATTTAGTATAGTTATTGGAAAATGAGGCTTGTATAGATGTGTGTTGTAGAGATGGAGTTGATGGGGGCCGGCAAAAGAGGAAAACTT
Source organism: Stegodyphus mimosarum (assembly GCA_000611955.2). NCBI lineage: Eukaryota > Metazoa > Arthropoda > Arachnida > Araneae > Eresidae > Stegodyphus > Stegodyphus mimosarum. The sequence continues at coordinate 613,310 of KK117878.1, read as the reverse complement.
ATCGGATCTAATCTTAATGAACTAACTTCAGGTGCAGTAACAAAGAGTGAGAAATGAGCTCTAATGACGAACACACACAAAGAGTAGCGGTGTAAGGTTACTGGATTGCAGGAGCAAGAAGGTAAATCTATACGTTTAAACTCAGAGGAAGAAATCTAAGCTGCTAAATATATTGAAAAATCACGGACAAAAAAGTTATAAAAATACCTTTGGGAGAATAGCCACTCAAACACGTACAGTTCAAAAACTGTAAGCATCACCACTATATCCATGGCAAATTATCACGTTCACAAACATACACAAGTCTTTTACGAGTAAACAAAAATAAGCCCTTAACATCCCGTAGTTGTAAGCTTGGTCTAGTAGAAGTTGACTGTAAAACTAATTCCTCGCCAGCTCTATGACAAGTTATCCGGCATACGCCATTTTGCTTGCATCTCCAGAATCCGATTATTTTGAATTTTAAGTTCACATTTCTGTTACCTCCAATACCTCAAGCTGCAGAGATTTAATATGTAAGACATGCCGTCCATGTGTTCAGTTTAAAATTTTAAATAAAAAGTTGTTTAAACATTCTTCTCACTTACGTTTTATTTTCACTGAGGGGGCGATAACTTGCCTGGCAGTCTCAGTAGGGTTCAAGAACTTAATTAAATAGTGAAATCCTACAACGGATTTGATTTTACCATAAGCTTTTTAAAATAGGATAATATTTTTTTAAGTTTCATTGCGAATATTATAATTTTAAAGTAAACAACATTTGCTAATCCCAGAGCAATGACCGAAAGACAAATGTTCCTGTTTTTGCAACTTATAGTTTTTGAACGGATACAGGTTATTTAAACAGCAGAAAAGCCATATATACGAATTCTGCCACAGTTATGTCTTGCAGGGGGAAAAGAAACTGTAACCAGAATGAGCCAAATTGTGCTTATTACTCAATGAAATAATAGAATGTTAGATGTAATCTCAATAAAATGGCTTTCATGCCAGTTTCTCGTAGAGGATTAAATTTTTCTCAATTTTCAAGAATACTGCTACGTTCATAGAATAGAAAAAAATTATTTCTCCTCTCAATTTCAGTTTCTTCACAATGTTCCTTTCACAATGTCACAATGTTTCTTTCCCCTTTTGTTAAAATTATTGTATATGGGTTGAGCAAAGTTAAAATCACTAATTCTTGTATTCTTCTCATTTTCGATTTGCTTAGTAATTCTTTGCTTGGTTGAAAAGAATTGACATTTTTGGGAAGACTGTTATTTATTCTTTTGATTTCGCCATGGGCCACATAGGCCGAGCTGAGGTCGGTAAAATTTAGAGGGCAAGAAGCTAAGTTTTGTGAGTAATTTTTAATAGTGGTCAAAACTTTAAATGCTTTTTTTTAAATAAATTGTAAGATGAAATGGCGGAAGATAGAAAACGAGTGTAGGGCAACAGTTCAAGAGTAGAACAGCTACCTATAAATGTCAATATTGCCACACTTTTCCCAAAAGAATCTTCACAGGCGGAGTGAAACGACTCATTGCAAAATACTCACTTTGAACTACCAGGGAGAGGTGACAATCGGGTTTCCATAATTACCACCTAACCAGTAAATAAGTATCTTTTCTCTGAAATACTACTTATATGATAAGATGACTGAACGCGAACTGGGCATTGCAGAGCTACACTATTCTTATAATCCTCCCACAAATCTAACTTTCGAGGCCACAAGCGCCCGAGCGGTAAAGCCTCTGAACCCTGGTAATTTGGTCCGAGGTTGGAATCCCGCGAACGGCTGCATGGGCGTTTTCGTGGTTTTCCCCATATGTAGAGTGCGTACGAGCCAGTTTCCCTTAGAAGGCCCTCCACGAAGGCATCCCTCCCTTTAGATAGATAGTCCACGAATGCTTTGCTGTAATCAAATAAACCAAAGTAACCAACTCTAACGTTCAGCCAGATGTTTCCTAGTATCAATTCGCTCGCCTTTCCCTTCCTTAGGGAGTGGATCATTCTTGAATTTTACCATCAACGCCAGACATCAACTCGGTATTGTTATTAGTGTCTGCTAAATTTTCTTTATGAGTTACTTAATTTTTTAATTATACTGTCACTGGGATTTTTTATATGCTGTACGCGAAAAATAAGCAGTGCCCTCGCCGGGACTCGAACCGGGGACCTCTCGAGTACGCGTCGAGTATGCTACCTATTATACCACGAAGCATGCGGAAAGGAGAGAGAAAATACCTTATAATACTTTCTACTATTTTCAAATTAATTAATGGTGGACGTAAATGATTAAATTGAGTCAAATGGCTAAAATAACAGAGAAAAGAAAATTAGACAAAATAATGGTCCGAAACTCGATTTCCTTCTTTCACAAAAGACATTTGCATTGCAGGAATTTCCAGCTGCGCATTGAAAACAAATGTAACGTCCATAAATGATCATGTGAAAGAGGCAAGAAGGACAAAAGAGAATTAGGCTAAAATAAATCTTTTATTTAGATGCTAGGACAAACTCATCTCGAGCCTAAAGTCTCGAAACACGTTCCGCAACAGAAAAATACCCAAACAACTGGTATATCCTTTAGACTACCCTTCTGAGACAATTTTATCTGCCATTTCATTTTCTATATTTTCCTTAATTGACTGGGATCTGTTTCGTACTGCAGAAGTCTGTTCCCAGTTTCTTCATTATCTTGCATATTTCGTTGCGAAATTCTGGCTCTTTGATCAGATAACGCTTATGAAATACTGCCTGTTCCAGAAGCTGCACATGCCACAGTGCAGTTAGAGGGCATTGGGTCAAGTGATGGCTGAACATCTCATGAACACGTACAGGCCCTTCTTCTCTCTCTCCCCTTTTTAGTCCAAAGGGGCTTTGTCCCTGAAGGACTATTGTTTCCGTTTTGCAATTTTGCGTCGAATCACTCTGAATGTCCGTTTTACTTTTCAAATTGTTGTCACCAAATATTATCGCCCTGTATTATATTTGAAGAAATTAAATAATGAAGAATCTGCATAAATGTATGTATATTTCTTTTATTGTGATAAAACAACGGTATCTAAAGCCATCAAATTTTGAATGACGTAATCCTATTGCGAATATGGGCATCTGGAAGCCCAAATTTGAAAATTGGAATTTGTTTTATTATCGATTTCCTATTTTATAAAACTTTAACGAATTTCTGATTAACAAACTCAAGGATTTCAAAGCGAGCGATGGCAACGTTGTACAGAAAAAAACATTTTTATCTTTAGCGCGTGAGTCTGTGTATCGGAAATTCTAAAGATATGCTCAATTTAAAAGTATTTTGCGATATTTCTCTTGAACTGAATTTTATGGTTTCAGTGCAAAAAACATGATATTTAATAAATAAAGATAACACACAAAATGTTTAAGAAACGCCCCTTTGGACGTAATTTAAAATCTGAAACCTTTCAGGCTTTTTTTTTTTCTTTAGTTTTTGTAGAGATCAGCATTGTGTATGTACTGTATGTATTATGAAACTTGTAAGTATTATAGAGAGCGAATTATTATGAACTATGTAATCATGTATTATGAAACAAGATCAGTGTAGACCCTTGTGGGGCCCATGAGGTGTTGCCCCGGATAGTTGTAGAGTCTGGTCTAGACTCGAATAGTTAAAGTAAGCCGCATGGACTCTGCTCTCAACTGTCAACTGCCATTTCATTTACATAGACGTCTACATAAAATGGTACTCACCGGAAAAACAACATACGGTATTCACATATAGATTTCAATTTTTGGACAATGTTTGCAGTAGTTCCATCACCACTTTCTCACCATTTAGATAGATTTTAAATAGAATTATAGCTGTGACTCAAAATGCAAACATCTTTGTTTAAACAGTAATTAACAGCTTCATTGATTGCTGTCAACCCTTTTCTGAAAACAGAGCAGTAATTGGTGTTTCTGTTACTAACTGTAATAACATCATGCAGGCTAGACAGGAAAGTGATTAGGGACGCTGACTACTATACAGAAGGGCCGCGTTTGAGTCCTCAAGAATAGCATAGATGTTTGTAAATGTATAGTGTCTGTGCCGCATGAGGGCACTCAAAATATGCGGCAAGTCGGCAGTCCTCTTGAAAGGTTGGTGAGGGGGGAAGATGGGTGGGAGACTCACAAAGCCATCACACGGGGGTGCTGTTCTTAAAAATTGGGGCGGGAGTGAGCAAAGTCAGACTGTCACCTGTATTGTGTTCAAGGCTCTGGCCAACGGCAGACGCAATCTAGTATTCCTTGCCAGGATAATAATTCGTGGTCTTGTTCTGATTCAGGCAAGCAAGATTAGTCACAACAACAACATCACTCTCCTTCTTCATGAAAATTCCGTTTGGTGAACTAGCTCTGTCCCCCGTATTGCCCATTCGTATAAATATGTTCTATGTTATTAGATATTGTGTGAATAAGGCCGCTGCGTGGGTATGAAGCACTCTTGTGCAAGGTTATATTTCAGCCGTCCCGTGAAATGTAATGATTTAAAAAGTAAATTTTAATTAATTTCAAGAAATTTCTATCTATTTTAAATAAAATTATACTTATGTATGCATAAAATTGAATCATCTTAAGCAGTCTATCAACCTCAAATCACATGCAAACCGAATGCACAACCTAAAACATTTGACGGGCCAGAATGTTTTTTTATTTTTTCATAAAAATAGAAAAAAGATATTTTAAATAAATTTTAAATTTCGCTTTCTAAGTATTTACCAAAACATACATAAACAATAATAATGATAATATTGCAAAATTCAAATTTATATTTATTTTCTATTTGAAATTTTAAGGTCGGTAGCTGTAAGACATTTTTGTTGGTTATACTTTGTAATTCATATATATTTACAGCTAAATATCAAATTCTTAGACTGACATTTCTTTAAAATAATTCTAATATTTTAGTTAATTACTAAGTAACTAAATTTAATTTAAACTAAAAATAAACTAATTTTGAAGATTTCTATGTTTTCAGTGATCATTTACCAAGTGGAACAAAACTTGAAAATTAATAATAACAATTTATTCTCTTTCTCTTATTTATTAAAATTTTCTTCGACGCATAAATAGGAACACTTATTTTTGTATTTAACAAGTGTGAACTTCTTTATTTCTTATTATAGCTTGACACCTGATGGCTTTTCAATTCTAATAAAGTTTGTAGCCTTGTACAGAAATTATTTTCATCATGGACTGTGGATGCTGATCGATCAATCGGCTTCTTTCAGCAGTGCAAAAAAATACCGTTGACATATACATGTATCTCCAAACAAAGAGATTATTCTTAGTGCAAAAATGCGTAGCTGAGTTTCTTTACCTTTTGACAAGTACGAATAAAAATCTGTGTCTCCAGATCTTTGAATAGGTTTTACATCACTTTGTAAATTAATTAGCTCTATCTATAGATTTTCTGATGAGTTATTCGTTTCGTTTTTAATGGAAAAGAAAGAACTCGGACTTTGAGTAGCTAAATAGTTGAAATCTCTCCAACATCGTATTAGCAACAAGTGATAATAGAAATATATTCGCAGGGCACACAAAAATTGTTTCTTTGGGTTCCTTGCTGCCCTCCAAACGCCATTTTGAGACCACTGATCTAAAAGACAAATTTTCCCAACTACCTCAAAAAATATTTAAAATCATTTTGTACTAGTTTTTATGATATACCATTCATTACAATTTTATTTTTATAGTTTTAGCTGCTACAAAAGTTTTAATCAGATCTTTTGAATCTGAAGGTGTCCGTAATATTATTTTCTGTTGATGTCATTGACAAATCAGTAAGGAGTTCTTCTGACACTGTTGATCTGAAATAACGTTTTATTTATTTCAGTTTTGTAAGTTTTTAACTCCTACTCCTGGTAGCTATTTATTTATAGGTAACGTTAAGCAAATATGTTGTTCTCGGAAAGTATTTGGAAATTGTCTTGTTAATTTATATTCTTTGAAACCATAGATATAGATTTATATTTTTATGACTGAAGAAAAATATTTCACTTAAAAAATTCAATATTTTGCAAGTTGGTTTAATCGCTTATGGTAAAGAATGTAGAAACTATCCCTTTTTATATATAAGCTTATGAGGTAGGGATCGACAAACTATCAGGTGGAACAGTATGATAGATTGAATACTAGAGCTATAACTAGATTTCGTAGTAGCCATACCTATACTTTTATATCTTGTTAAAAAGAAACAAGATTGTTTTTTGAAGAGTAGAAACGTTTGAAGAAATTAGCAAGATAATGCATGTTTTAATGTTTAATTAGGTGACTTTTAATTACCATTATATGTTACCAAAACTTTTGTTGACCATTCATTTTATTAAAGAATGTATATTCCTACGCGTTAAAATTTTAAACATTTTTGGACACATTTTGCATGTTTTCTACTTCGACAAACCTAATGACTCTAAATAATGAGCACTGTTTACTCCCCCTTTGCTCAGATAGAAAAAAAATGTATTTTCGTTTAGTTTACAAATCCAACCACTGGTTAGAACTGTCAACTTATATGAATAGAAATAAATTGAAAATGAAAAAAAGGTTTTTCAATATTAATATATTAAGCAAATGAGTAAAATCGCATTAATTTGTAAAGAGTTACTAGAGATTATTCTTTGCACAAAATAACAGAAAGTGGAATAGAGTTGCAGACAAATTTAAATTTACCTAAATTGTAAATATTATTTTAAAATAAACTGCCAGCTTATGTCAGAGTTTGGGTACGAATATAGTAATTAAAATTTTCTTTCCAACCAATGTGAAAAAATATGGAATTCAAACTTAGACTTAAATCATTCAGCTTATGATTCGTTTAATGAGAACTGGTTATCGGATAGGTCTTCCAGTAATGAAGTATAGTAAGCCTATAATGACTATAGTTTTCCTGTGATGAAGTTTTAATTATACACAATTTAATCGTCTGCCTTTCTTTGAGATTTAAGGTACATCTTCAGCGAACGTATGTCAATGTGTTTGTCTTTTCTATAGTTTCGATAGAGCATTTTCTATTTCCGAGGTAACCATAATGTTCTTAAATCAGCATTAGAACGTTAAATAACGATTAACAAGGGAATTATTTGCCTTTTATTCCTTATTTTATTGATTAGCACGCTTTAAAATTATTATGCGTAAAGTGTAATTTAAGAAACAGAACTATTTATAATTAAAAGCGCTATTTCTGTTTCAAATTATATTTTAAAACCAAAACTGCTGTTTGTTTCTGTGCGAGCCTCACTTAAGGAACCGTCGTTTGGCTATGTATATTACAGTGTATTAAGACCTTGTAGTGTACTCAAACGTTTTGGAATAAATATAACTGAACTGAATACCAAAATTATGAAAAAATGTTAAATATTAAATAATTCACAGTTCCATATAAAGAAAGAAACTTCGCATTTTTCTCCCTCTTTGCATATTTTATATTTTTTTTATCTAAGGTTTTTGGCTATGATTTAAACTGTTTCTTCTCCATATTCAAATATCTTGACAGTAAAGAAATTGATATGCATCCAACTAAAATCGCATTTTTAACATTGTACTAAAAATATTTATTTACCGAAAGTCAAAGTATTTTTTTCATAGATTCTTTTTTTTTCAATGCCGCGCAATTATCGAAAGAGTAAGGTCATTGCATGCTTGTTGACGCAGGCTCAAAACCTGGGTTACGTACATGGATATTTTCAATGTTGCCTGACTGTACAGCGCGAATCTTAATCAGGTTTCCTTAGAAAATTCTTCTCAAATTTATTCCTTCTTTTAGGCGAGATAACCCTCGAGAGCTTTGCTCTGATTGATTTAAAAAATAAAACAATCTTTCTTTCTTCAAGGACAAAAAATCTCGCTTCTTAATTACTGTAAGTGTGCTTCAAAATAAGCTTTTCAAAATTATATTAAGTTTCGTAATGACAAATGAACTGCGTTAGGTGTATGATTAATTGATTAATTTAGATTTTACTGAATTAATTCAGATAAATTAGCTCAAAAGAATTAATCAGTTTAGAAGCCTGTAAAACATGGATTAGATAGAAGACCACTTTGCCAAAAAATTAGAATTTCTTGGTAACAAATGTGAGTTGTTAGAAACGTACAGCTATGATGATTCTAAAGATAAAAACAAAAAATACGCAAAAAAAATCTAGACTTAGGTCTAATACCTGATTAGAATGTATTAATTTCAAGGAAAATCATTTGTCTCTCAAATGTATCAAAGAATTTTAAAAAAAGAAAACAATTCGTTCACAGAAACAAATTACAAAGAAGTTATTACCTGGAAAGCAGTTGTGCACCATCTGTTTATCTGAAACGAACTCTGAAAGCAATTTTCATTTTCATATCATTTTTGTAAGCAAAGACATTCAATGTCTGCATGAAAATAAAAGTCATTAAATATGCGATGAACACTTCTCAGTTCGAATAATAACAATCTTCTCTCGAATGATAAACCAACCAAACAGAACATATGTTTTTCTTAAATCTGTAGGGCTAGCTCTGAGCATAGGCAACACAGGCAGCCGCCTAGGCAGTCAACTAAATTATTCTAATTAACGACAGCTAAATAAAAGTATATTTTAAATTAATATGTTTAATTTATATTGGACGCCTAATGTATTGCTTGCCGTCGCCCAGAGAGACGTCGCCCCACGGGAGAGCCGTACTGTTGTACCAAAGGGCCAGGGTTCGAATCGCGGAAAAGGCATGGATGTTTGTAAGAGTATAGTGTGTGTGAGGCAAGGGAGCACTCAAAATACACGGCAAGCCTAAATCCTCTCTAGAGGTTGGTGATAAATAAAGAGGAGTGGGAAATACTCGGACTGCCTCTCTCTCTCGGAATTCCATCCCGGGTGGAAGCTTAGCAGCAAGGCCCGACGATGCCTGATATGTCTACTTGGATGCCTAGGTGACGGCTATGCTTCAACTTGTACCTGTACTGCTTGCCCGGCCTCCCTGATAGGTGTAATGATCAGTGTTCTTAGCTGTTGTATTTCTGGGATCGGGTTCGAATCTCGGAGATAGTATGGGAGTATGTAAGTGTATAGTGTCTGGGAGGCAAGGTTGGTGGGTCCACAAATGTAAAGAAAATTACTCAGAATCCGCGAATTTTATTTTCCCTGATGAAATATAAAATCATTTTAACTAGTATTAAAAAAAGTTTTTTAAACTCTTTGTTTTTTTCCCATTTTTTGAATTTTTAGAATGGTTGTTTACGCTATTCTGATCCACACTTTTTTTATTCTGCTTTGCTGTATCTAAGAATGGTTTCTGTAACTGCCGTCGGTTTTAATTGGTTTTTAATTTTAGAGCAATCATTTAATTTTTAAGGCATTTTCCTTTTATTTCAATTTTATGCAGTAAGTTTTTAAGCTCTTTTTCACGATTTTTGTTTTCGTTTGAGTTTACCTTAATATCATATCTGAATTTGATTTTAATTTAATTTTAAATTGTCTACCTGCGTGCATGTTACTTTCTTGTGCAATGTGCATCTATGGGCGCGTATTTTTACAAATTATATATATCACATAAAAATAATTCTAGAACTAAAATAATTTTGAGTATAATTGCTGTTAATTCCGCAGGAGATCAAAGATGATTTCACACAATGGTATTTTTAACAGCGTTCATGTTAAAGAATTATCTGCTAAAAGGATCAAGTCTTTAAGTAATAATTAATTTGATGTGAAAGTCCATAGAATGTGATACTCTACCGCAAGTCAAATGTGACTGACAGAAATACTGTATCTGGCAAGTAATGAATAAATAACAGAAGAATTTGTTATTGTATGTTGCTAATGCCGCAGTACAGTATAAAAATTGTAAAAGCAGATTTCTAATATTATTATCTAGCTAAATATCGGAGCTATATAACTGATACTTACGTACTCGATAATTTTTTCTTATATAAATATGCATGTATCAGTTATATGTTGTTGATCCGTATTAGTTATTGAACATTTCGAATATCATATCTCCTTACAATACAAACTGAAGGATAATGATTAAGAGACAAAATTGTCAAATTTCTAACAGAGATAAATTTATAAATAAAGACACAGTTCTCATAATATAATGCAAATATAGTTTAAAAATACTTTGCATATCTAATAAAGGATGGAAATGATTTTATATTTTTCTTACCTGCTCCATGCGAAAATTCGCAGAAAGCGGCAAAACATGTGTTAAAATACACCACCACACATGTTGAAAATATTTAGCACTTTTTCACCACATTATATAATGTTTCCCTTCTTAGCATTTACAAAGCATGTTTGAGTATTTTTTCGCGGACGTTTTCTCCATCATTTGTCTCGAACGCGGCTCAGTTTCTAGGCATTTCCTAGTGGAAAAAATTCTACTGCTCAGTGGGTTACTAGCAGGTGCGCGCTTGCGTCAACTTTTCATGTCCTTTCGAAAGGAATATTATCGCCAATCATATGAATTTCTCCTTAAAACTATCGCCAAGGCTAACGGTGAGCAAAGTTTTGAGATGGCATTCATACATTCGACGCAACTATTAGGCACTTGCGAAAGTTTGCTAGATTTTTAGGTTTGGAATTATATAATTTTATTTTGAGAAAAACGTTTGTGTTAACAAATCGGATTTTAAAAAAACGTAATAATAATGACGTCTCCATTTATCTCAAAACACAATACGCCATTCAATTTTGAATTCTTAGAACACGAGAGTATTAAGTTCTGTTCGTGTAACTGACAGTTTAATTTTGGAGAAATGTTAAATACTAGAGAAATCCTTTAAACTTTACGGGGGTTTTCTATTAACTTTTTAAAATTTAACTCTTATTCACTCTCTCTAGGTGCCGGACAAACTAAACTTAAAGTAAAACTTACAAAAATGAACTGGTTAGAAAATAGAGGAAGGAACTAATTGGTTGATCTGACTCAAAATAATATTAAATATAACTTTTCTTAAAGCAGTTAATTCACACATAGCAAGACAAAGCAAATTCTTCTTAATAAACTTAACCTGAAAAGGAAGCTGGAATAAATCTTCTCTGGAACTCGGTAAAACTAAATACTAAATCTCAACCAAGCATTTCTATAATTCACTCATTTTAAAATAAACTCAAGAATAATTCATATTCATTTCATAGCAAAAACCTCATAAGCACCAGAGAAGAAATATTCAGACACCAATCAATCAGTTCCGCTACTAAAAATCAAGCACTAGATTTAACTGTCCTGGCACCTAAAAGTCATTTCAAATTCTATCTTAAAACACATTCAAAGTATCATTAATAAGTGGTTAGTACACATTTGCTAAAACAGGGCGCGTTGTGAGAACCCTAAAATGCATGAACATTTTTCAATAACCCCAAGCAAAAATAATCTCCATGTTTCTTAAAAGCCTCCCGGCTCAAACAAATGGAGTGACTGAACAGACCAACTACATACACACAAAAAAACAAATGCAAGTAATAACATATAATCAAACTCATTTATTAATTATCTAGGATAAGTTTATGGGAGACCTGGCCAGACTACCCTTACATACAAATGCAATTAATATTCCACATTAAATTTCTCCAAGAGTCATTTATCAAGATAACAATTTTTTTTTGTTTAACACAATAACGGTTACTTAGAAATACTGAAATACATTAAATTAATCATTTAAAACAACTTCTATAGAAATTACAATTTACATAAACTTCTTATTTTTGACAATAACTTTCCCCCTTTATTTTTTCTTATTTTTCAATTAAATTTTCCTCTTTCTCCCCAGATTAAGCAAGAACAGTTTAAATTAAATTACAAAAAAAAATATAATCTTATGAAAAAACTCACAGTTGACTTTCGGGATCATCATGATAAGAAGCTATAGGCTGCAGAGGAATTCCGCCGTTGAACTGGATCTTGGTAATGAGCTACAATAAAGTCCACGAAAAATGACCTCTTGTAGAACTTCAAAGATGAAAAAAAAAACCGGCAATCAATATTCTAAAACATTAAAGTTGAAGGAGAAACCGCTGCAGATGAATTCCGCCTTGAACTGGATCTTAGGTAATCAAATTCAAAAAGCCCACGAAAAATGACCTCTTGTAGAACTTCAAAGATGAAAACTCGGCAATCAAAATTCTAAAACATTAAAGTTGAAGGAGAACCTCCGGGTACAGAACGATGATACTTTTCCTTCTCACGAACAGAGAGCTTCATTTAGGTACGAGCCCTTACACTTCCGTTTTACGGGAAAACCCGCTTCAAACTCGGAAGAGTTCGCTCTGAGTTCTACTTCTCGCAAATTAGAAGAAAATTCTCTATTAATCACATCATGCCGCATCGCAAACGTGAGCCACCCGTCGGGGTACAAGTGCAGCATCGCAAATCTCCTCAGCTAAAAGCCGAGTTCGTCCGCAGAACGCTAGCGCCAGCCACCCAAGCCCGGGTAGGCCTGGCCGCAGGCCAAAGGTCCTCTCTGCTAAATATTCAACTTCAAAAACTATCTCGAAGACTCTGGTAAAAACTGACTTCAAAACTCGCGCAACAACCGAGGAAAACTCGGTTTCTCCTCCCACTCACAATTATAGGTCCAAAGTTACACATAAAATTAAATTCTTGCCAATCCGAGACTTTTCAATATAATTTAATAGGACAAGTTCAAACCCCCAAACGAATCAGAATTAAGTCATTGTCTACAGTAGCACCTGCGAAAAACTGGAAACTAAACATTCGACCCCCCCTGCTAACAAGCGAAAAATATAAGAAACAACAAAAACTGCCCTTTCAAAGATTCAATTTACAACTTCCACCGAGGCCATAAACCAGGCGACATCACAGCGGGACGCCCGACAACAGTGTTCACTTTCAGCTTGGTAACAAAGACAAGAGAACAACGATATACTACTCAATGTTGCAACTGTCATCTTAAAAGGCATTTCCCACAGATGTTACTTCCGTTAGAAGACGCTCCCCTCTCTGCGTTAAAATTGACCGTTGAAGGAAAAAAAATAATTGCCTAAAAATTTAAGTACACACTTTCCACATATATATATTCATTACGCTCTTCACAATTTCAAACTTAAAAAAAACCAAATACAAATACAAATAAAATACTTAAATAATGGATTACTTAAATCATTAAAAACACTTAAATTAAAAACACAGAATTTGCGACACAACAGAAATAAAACTTTTCAAAATTACAATATTGGATAATTGCTAAATCATAATGAATTATCAGTTAGTGTCACAATGAATATTACATAATGTAAGCCTGCCTTTATTTGTTTTAGAAAAGTGTTCGTTTTAGCAACATAAAAAAGCAATAATAATGACGTCGCCACGTATGACCTTAAGATATAATGCACTACTAATTTTTGAATTTTAAGTTATGAAAAAGAATTGGATTTTCTGTTTGAGAAATTGATTGTTTTATTTTTGAAATATAAATTATTTCAGAATTTACAGTATGTGTAAATGGGAAGTCTTGATGACTTATCAGTTAGTGTCACAATGACCATTGCAGATATTTAAATACATTAATTGACAGTAAAAATCATATTTGTTTATTTCCTAACTTCTCTAACGTTTAATCCCAATCTTTACCAACACTATCTTGTTCGCAAATGTTTTCAGGCTCCCTGAACACGTTCGTAACTAATGTGATTTTTGTCGCTTTAAATCTTTTAAATCCCTTTTCACAAATATCACCTATTTTTCGACCGCATCAGTCTCTCTCTTTCTTTTAAGCCATTCAAAGGCCGAGTCAAAGAATCACATTTTTGACAATTTTTCAATCTTGTATAATTTTTTTTAATCCTTGTTTAAAATACCCAATTCTAATTTTTTATTTATAATTAATTATTTTGAATACATGTTACATTAATTATTTTGAATACATACTTTTCACAAATATCACCTATTTTTCGACCGCATCAGTCTCTCTCTTTCTTTTAAGCCATTCAAAGGCCGAGTCAAAGAATCACATTTTTGACAATTTTTCGATCTTGTATAATTTTTTTTAATACTTGTTTAAAATACCCAATTCTAATTTTTTATTTATAATTAATTATTTTGAATACATGTAAACGTAAAAAGTGTTAAAAAGAGATGTTAAACATAAGTTCTTTTTATCACATCTGTTTGTCAAGTTCCAGTGTCTTACAAAAGTGTTCCCATATTTTAAGAATTTGCAGATAAAGAGCTGTAACCCCGAACTGAATTCGATTACAAAGCCCACTATTTTTTTTTCATATCATTTCCATGTGATTTTTAATAAAACCAAACTTTTTAATTTTTAATACTGACTTATTTTGTTTTCTAAAATTGAAAATATAAGGAGGCATAGATAAAAAAGAGACCACAAAAGTGATCGTGCACCAAAACACTTTTGTAATATTTCATAAATAAAATTGTCGTCTACCAATTTTTTATTATTTTTGCATTTTGATGACGTTTAAAAAATTGTTCGCCTTTATTTTTTTTGCTGCTTATTTCGTTACATTTTAGTTAATGTTTAAAAATGGCTCGTAGTCGTATGGAAGCAATCAACAGCGTTTGAAAATTGATCATTTTTTATCCTAAGGATGGAAATTCGATTCGGAATATAGCTAAGTTAGTAAATTTATTCCATTCTACAGTGCAGTATGTGATAAAATAGTCTAAAGGAGAAAATCGGATCCCGAATAAATTAAGAAGAGGTTGTTCGGCAAAAATAATTCGGCGTGACTCAAAGTGATCAGAGATTTATAGTTAGATAATCTGTGAAAAATCCACGTTTGAGTGTTCTAAAGATTTCTACAGAATTTACTGAAAACGTTTCTACTTCAGTTTCATTTAAGACTGTTCAGCAAGTGCTAGATCAGCTGGATTACATGGGCGTTCTGCTCGAAGAAAAGTTTTTGGAAGTGCAAAAAGTAGAAAGCTTAGGCTTTTCTTCTCAAAAGCAATAGTAAATAAGCCCGAAGCATATTAGTATCATCTCTTATTTGCAGATGAAAGCAGATTTAACTTTTTTGATTCCGATAGGTGGTATAATTGTACGGAGAAAAAGAAACTGAGGAGCTTAATCCCAAGACCTTGTAGAGACATTAGGTTATTACGAAGCAAGAGAGGTGAAAAATAAGCAACGCCTTCGCCGGGAATCTAACCACGGACCTCTCTGTTACGCGTCGAGCATGCAGACCACTACACCACGAAGGCATGCGAAGAAGGCGGGAGAAATACCTTATAACCTTGGTTGGAACAGTAAAGCATGGCTGTGGAGGTGTTCTAGTGTGAAGATGCTTGTTAGCATCAGGATTAAATAATTTAGTATTTATTGATGCCACAATGAACAATGCTCTTTATTTAAATATTTTAAAAGATAATTTAAAATTATCCGCCCAAAATTTGAGTACTGGAAACAATTTTTTTTATCAGAGTAAAGATCCTAAGCACACGGCCCTTAACATTTGCCTTTTTGGTGTCTATAATTGTCCATAAGTTGTGAAAACACCACTTCAGTAACCAGATTTAAACCCAACAGAACACATTTGGAGAGTTAGAGGTTAGAGTACGAAGACACAAAATTAAAACAAAAACTGAACTAAAAACAATAATGATAGAAGAAGGGAGAAACATTGATGCAGATAATAAAAAAAACTAGTTAACGCTGTGCCCAGAAAAAGTTTAAAAGCGTCATACATACTGCAAAATATTAACTGACAGATATAGTACAATATTTACTAATATATGCAGATTCTTTTAAAGCGTACGAAGACTTTTGTGAGGTAACTTTTCGGTCAATTTTTTGTTATTGATTTTCCAAAAAACGTTTTAATATGTTCCTTAAAATGATTAATATAGTTTTGCTAATAGAAATTTATAGATATTAATTAAAAAATTTCATTCTAAAATATTAATTTTTATTAATGAATAAAAGCAATATTTCACTGAAACTCGTAAGCGTACGAACACTTTTGTGAGCCACTGTATATTTGACTGTGCACCACGCTTAAAAAGGGTTTTGATCCAGAATGCTTAATTTCGGTTTCTTTATGTAGAAAAATGTCTGGGAATAGGATTTAACTAAAAATATTAGGCATTTCATGCAAGGTTTATTCTTTTCTTTTTGTTTGATAAAATATACTTTTAATTTCGAATTCTTATAAAAGAGTAAAATATCAATAAATACTACAATTTTAGTTTAAATATTTGAAGTAAAATGATAATACTTTGATAAAAAGTTTATTCAGGTAGCTTGAGAAAAGTCTGAAATATCCTATAGAGAACATGAAAAAAGTGGTTTTTTGGAAGCGCTTTTTTTTTTTCACTTTCGAAATTATTCTGATAGTAAAAGTCATTATCATCATGATTTTATGGTATTAACTCATATTATTTGGTCCCTTGTCGTGCAGTTTAAGCTGTTTTACGCATTTCGAATCAAGTTATTTTCATGCATTTTTAATAAAATTATTAAAACACAATACATACTTCTAAACAGTACGCAGTTTCTTAAACACACATAGATGAGTATCACAAATCTTTTTAATTGCTTGTTTAAGTAGGAAATCGTCTTATCTGAGGTTTTATATTTTTTAATATCTCTTAAACTATCTGGAATGTCTTTAGGCCCTCCCTTTTTTAAAATACGCAGAGATGTTCAAAACCTAACAGCTTTAAGGATACTTTTACATTACTTTTAAGGAATTTAAGGAATTAAGGATATTTTTACATCATTTCTTGCTGTTGATGACATGTGGCTAAGTATACTGGCATATAGAGGGTGGTCATAAAGAAACTTTGCCAACATCTGCTTTTCTAGCGTCCGCTTCGGTTAACAGATCGAGATGAGATTGCAAATATAGTTATTCGGAGGTATGCGCTCGTGATTCTGTGAATGGCAACACAGGGGCGTTCACGGTTACTGTTATAGTTACAGAAACTCGAAAATATCGAAAGGTAACGCCGACGTTTTCCGGTCGCAAAATGTTCAGCGCATGCGAAAACCCTAAATAGTATTGGAATGGTTCCGATATGTTCAAAAACGGACATGTTATGCATACACAAAAAAAGGTTCTGAAAACCGACCAATAAAACGCGATCTGGGACGTTCGCAGAAAATTTGCATATAACATAGGCAAGATACCAATCACAGAACGCCGATCGCCAGATATTCAGCGTAAGAAACCGATAAAATGCCAGGTGGGTACGCGGAGTCGTCATTCAGGAATTCGCACATAGCGACGAAATTACTCTTCCTGGGAAAGTTCGTGGTGAATTGATAAAACTGTATTATCAAAATGGGATGAACGTCACTACCAGAATCGTGTAGGCGGAGTGCACTCAACGATATCGTTTGGATGCAGGATAGTGCACCTCCACATATAGCGAGGTTTGTTAAAGGGTCCTGGAACAGCATTTTGGTGATCGCATCATTTCACACTATTATTCTTTCCCCCGGCCCCTGCGATCCCCGATTTGTCTATGGATTTCTGGTTTTGGGAATATCTGAAATTCAGAGTTTAACTGTGCAATTCGCAAACTTTGTCGGATTTAGAGGATTCTATACGGCTTGAGATTATAAACATCCCTCATGCCATGTTGCTTTCAGTGGTATTCTCCACCATCTTCCGATGCAATGCATTCTTGCCTGTGATGGCTCCCATGTGGGAAATGTTTGATCTAAATAACGGTATTCTTTTGTCCGGTATGTGTTGTCATCAGTGATCGGTGTTTTGTCTCTGTCATATGCAAATTTTCTGCGTGCGCCCAGATCGTGTTTCTTTCGCCGGTTTTCAGAACTCTTGTTTGTGTATGCATAACACGCCAGTTTGGGGACATATTGGTACCGTTCTAACGCTATTTAGGGTTTTCGCATGCGTTGAACATTTTGAGACCATAAAAAGTCGGCTTTGCCATTCGACATTTTCGAGTTTCTGTAACTATAACCGTAACCGTGAGCGCCCCTGTGTTGCCGTTCACCGAATCTCGAGCGTATACCTCCGAATAACTATATTTGCAATCTCATCTCGATCTGTTAACCGGAACGGACGCTAGAAGCAGAGCTGGGACAAGGGTGAGGCAAGTGAGGCACTTGCCTCAGGTGAATCACTAGAAGGGGCGCCAAATTGGCTCGAAAATTACTTTAAGTATGTTTTTAAATTTGTCGGTTATTATTAGGGGAAATAAGCTTCGTCAAGCTTAAATTATTAAAACAATAAGAAGAATTGCAAGAAAACCTGGAAATAAATGCAATGTGTTTTTCAGTGTTATTTCTTATTTATCAAGAAAGGATTTTTTTAACATTTTCATTTGAAAGTTATAAATAATTGGCTGTATTATTTTTCTGAATTTATATAGCTATGATTAAAAAATACTTTAAGAATCATGATATTTTGAATTAATGCATTTACTTTTGTTTAATACATATATATACCTATATATATATAGGTATATATATATATATATATATATATAGGGGTGTGAATTTACCTTTTTGCCTCAGGTGAAAAAATATCTTGGCACGGCTCTGGCTAGAAGTGCAGATGTTGACAAAGTTTTTTTATGACCACCCTGTATTTTAGATGCATTCTCAAGAATAAATGAAATAAATCTCTGCTTGCAAGATAAATTATACCTTCTCTGCGATGAATGTCTATGAGAAAATAAAGGTGTCTGAGAGAAAAGTTGGTTTGGGGCTTATTCGTGTGAAAGAGAAATATTTTAGCATGTCGAAACTTAGAATCGCTTTTAGCAGATAATGATAATGCTATTGCAAAAAATTGTGCAATGACATATCTTTGCATGTTGAAAATTCTGAGTCACAGTTTGAAACTTATTTTCCAAGTGGTAAATACAGTAGTGCCTCCGTCATTACTCAGTTCGAGACTTTTGGAATTATGCCAAACTGGACGTATGCTGAAGGAAATTTTTCAATAAGAAATAAAGGAAAATAATTATTATGTTCTTATGAAAACATCCTGTTATTTTAAAGCACTGTTGCAGAGTCATTATGTTATTTTGAATCAGGAGACACGAAAAATCAGCAACTCCCTCACCGAGACTCGAACCTAGACCTCTCTAATACACGCCGAGTGCGCTACTGTTACACCACGAAGGTATGCAGAAAGGAGGGAAAAGATTACCCCCTGATAAATTACCATATTACCTTATAAATCTACACCCTTATACTGTTTAATACTAAAACCAAATGCAGTGGGTGAACTATATACTTTACGTAAATGAAAATTTACCAAATTTATTTATATCTTTTGAGTCTCTTTTCTTCTGTTCGTCCCCATCTGGACTTGGTTGAGGATCATTAAGTCTGACCTTTTACTAAACATTTGCTGAAAGAACTTTGCGTCTGCCCTCTTCTCTGACAAATTTGCTTCGGAAATGTGACATTATTATATCATTCCAGACAGTGCTGTTACGGCTTGTTTGAACTTTGTTGGAAGGGTGTTTCTTCGCGACGTTTTAGAGATTCATTTATTTGTTAAAGGTTTTGTAAACACATCTGGCATCAGACGATATCATTTAGTGTTGCGTTTTTGTGTAATACTTGTCGTAACATTGTCTCCAAAGAGGTAAATATGGGTAGTTTGCGCAGTTGCGACTCATTGAACTCGAATCTCTCCAAACAAGTGTTGTATGTTAAACAAAAGTTTTCGCGCTCAAACAGGACATATACCCAGTTGGATTTATTCTAAAGCGGATGTATACCTAAATATACACTCACGTTTGTGAAAATTGCAACACCATGAAGGACTTACGCGAGTGAGCTGAAATTTTCAGGAAATGCAAAGTAGCGCATGATATGCAAATGATTAGAATTGCAAATCCGTAGCGCATGCGTATGCTGAGCAGCGCCCTCTGAACGGCTGATGGATCCGAATAAATAGACGGCTGTAGCGAGGCGTGTATGGTTATCGGTGGTTATCTGCTAGTGGTAAACGTTAACTCAATCTGTACTTATGCCTCGTCGACGAAAGAGTGCGAGATTTGAACAACTTACAGAGTTTGAACGAGGGAGAATCATCGGCCTTCGTGAAGCTGGATTGTCGTATCGTGCAGTAGCCTCTCGTGTGCAGCGTAACAGCAGCACAGTGATGCGCGTTTGGAAGCAGTGGACGGACGAGTGTCGGACAACTCGGAAATCCGGGAGTGGACCCCGAAATGTGACGTCAGCTCGCGATGATAGACACCTGGTCCGCATGGCGCGGACGGACCGTACAGCTTCCTCTAGACAATTGGCAGCACTGTGGTCAATAGCTACAGGTGTTTCATTGTGTGCTTCATCAATTCGTAGACGTCTGCTGCAGTGTGGACTGCGCGCACGGACTCCTTTATACAGGATCCCCCTAACGCACGACCATCGCCGCCTGCGGCTACAATGGGCCAATCAGCATAGAGACTGGCGTGCTGATTGGCAGCATGTCGTGTTTTCTGACGAATCCCGCTTTAATTTGTGGTACCATGATGGCCGCATTCGTGTCAGACGCTATGCCGGTGAACGCCACCTTCCGGAGTGCATTATCGAACGCCACAGTGGACGAACACCCGGAGTTATGGTCTGGGGCGCCATAGCATATCATAGACGATCTCAATTGCTACGAATTGTGGGCAATCTGAACAGCAACCGGTATATCCGTGAAGTTCTACAGCCCGAAGCTGTTCCCTTCCTTCAAAGCTTGCCAGGCGCTGTATTTCAACAGGACAATGCCCGCCCTCATACTGCTCGGATTGTTAAATCCTTCTTTGCAGCGCAGCAGGTACAGCTTCTTCCTTGGCCTGCGTGTTCCCCGGATATGTCGCCAATTGAACATGTGTGGGATGTCATTGGTCGGCGTCTTGCTCGTGATCCTCGTCCTGTTGCGTCTGCAGACGAACTTTGGGTACGCGTACAAACGATATGGAATGCTCTTCCTCAGTCAGACATTCAAACTTTGTTTGACTCCATGCCACGTCGTGTAGCAGCACTTATTGCGGCGCGTGGTGGCCACACAAAATACTGATTCTGATCTCTTGTTCTTGTTTGTTTGCTTTGATCATTTAATCATTTATTTGTACCACTACCACTCAACTGTGTATTAAATTGCATTCAATTATGACGATTCCTTCTTGGTGTTGCAATTTTCACAAACGTGAGTGTATATCGGATGTATACCTAAATATCATTACCTAGCGCATATATACCTAAATATATTTTTTTATAAAAGTATATAAATATTTTTCAGTATCTTTTCCATTGCAGTATTGAAAATAACAAATTGACATTCAACGAAAAAGAATAATAGTATCAAACGGAGAGTTCACGGCCAGGATCTCAAACTCGCAGGCACAGTGCGTAGCAAGCCTGGCAGCGGATTGTGGATAAACCCTCACGCGAAGACGCAGTTTCATAAGGAGGAATGTTTTATGATTCTTAATTTAGTTGATAAATAAATGTTTATCTGTTTGAGGGGATTCGAACCTGTAACTAAAGGAGTTCATGGGATAGTACTATGATTGATTGCTTTAGAGCATGTCTCGTTGTACGGGCGGGTTCGAAAAAAATGAAATTACATCACACTGAGATAAACTATAATCCTTTTATTTCTGCTGGTATATGTGAAATTACACGAAATCCCTTTGTCTTGGCGATCTCTCGTTCACTCTGCTCCTTCATTAAAAGCTTTATTTGCCAGACTTCTCAGAGCTTCTTTGTAACCATACATAACAGGAAATCTCCTGACCTCACTTCCTGTGATGTAACATACTCCCCCTTCAATCTACTAAATTCGATAAAAAGAAACGAAGGTTAATTAGTTATTGTTAAATCACAGTCCAGTTTACAATTCCATGTAAACATAATCGTTTGACAGTTGTAGATAAGATGTTTCAACATTTTTCTCAAATTGCGAAGTGCAAATCTTTGAAACATCTCTTTTAAATATATCGTTTTTGTCTTCGCATTTACAACTCGTATTTTGTTGGCAACTCCTGGAAAACGCTTTAGCACTCTTCCCATTAACCAGTTCCAATAAATGTTTTAGCATTATCACTAAATAATTTGCTATTTTTACCACGTCTAAAAAAGAAACTTTTTAAGGTATCAATAAACTATTCGGATGTAAGAACTGTAACTAGTTCTAAATATATGACACAAGTTACGAAACAAATGAAAATACAACCGTAAATTTTACTACAGACATATTTAATTGATGCTTGTAACTCATAAAGAAAGGACCGTAAAAATGAAGACATGTAAAGTTAAACGTATAATTTTTATTCACTTGATCTCGAGGTAAGTTACCTGAAAGTTGATTTGTGGGAATTGGTTTAGCTTTAAAACAAGAAATATATTCGTGTGTGACTTTTCTACACAGTTAATTACCATTTAATGGCCAAAAGACTTGTCGAACATGATATGGCAATGATTTATCTACAGTATTCGAATCATTATCTTGAAAAGTGTACAAATGAAGTACGCGAGAATCTGTAGGTAATTATTTCCCTGCTTTAATACTTTGAAGCTCAGAAGAAAAACTTATCACCTGAACTCGTTTAACACAATAATATGATATACTGTGTTCAAATTCCTTCGTAATTAGGAAGCCTAAATTTCTTCTTGTCAATGAAAATTTGGCATGGTTGACAAATCTCAGGCTCCAGGCAATTATTCATTAAAATTTGGCGAAAGACGAGATCTTTGAAATCACTGATAACTCTTCTATGTCTACGCTAACACCCACATGAAGAGTATTTCCGTTCTTATTTCAATGCTTTCTCACAATTTGAATTTTTTGACAAACAAGTCAGCTTTCCGCAGGTGATCTAATTGGATTTCCGGTGTTGGGCCCAATTCTTCATGCACAGCGTCTATTTACATCTCTAAAGTAGAATTCTTAAAATTTAACTTTTCGCACTAAACATCGACCCCCAGATTTACTGATGTTAATGAATCTTAAGGATTAAATATGGCCAGCCTATCCTGCGGCCGCTGTCGAGCATGGGGGCGAGTTGTCTTGATTCAGAAGGCAGAAGTTTTGCTGGCGATATAATCTTCTAAATCGATGCCCTTAGAGTCATTAGAGAGATATCCCCAAGCTATGTTGTGGGCACTGAAGTCTCCACTTACGATTACTTTTGAGGCTTTGTTGTGTTGCAGTAGGATGTCCATGCTGGACGCGATGCTGGTAATGTCTTCTGTAGATGGTGAGTAGATTGAGAAAAGAACGAGATAATTGTTGGCAAATTCTAGGGGAATGGTTCCTATTAGCGGAGACCACTATCGGAGTCCACTTTGTGTGGCAGGAAATGATACCCACTGTAGGTGAAATACCTTACGTAGGATCTCTCCGATGGGACTTTCGCCAGGATAGAGGGAAGCATGAGATGGAGCATTTTTTGCAGTATGGTTCCTGAGCCATGATGATATCAATATGATTCTCTACTGCACATTGGGTTGCTTGAGTGTCAGCCGCTTGTGCTCTCTGTATGATTATTTGTAGACATCGGATTGGTCCGTGGTTAATTTTATGCACTTCATTAATGGCACCCTTGCTATTAATGAATTGTACGAGACTGTATAATTAATTGTACGAGATTCTTCTGTGGTGTTGTAATTGAATGCACCATCAGTCATACAGTGTATTTCTTCTAGTACATTCAATGCATCCTCTGTAACTGTGGCAGATGGTTGCATAGGCCGGGGGATTTGTGAGCACGTTGCTGTCTGTCCTGTAGTTGAAATTGAAACAATTGATGCAGCTGGGATGGGTGGCCTGGCACACATTCCAGCTGCATCAACTGTTTCTCTCTTGAACTCTTGTATTATAAGAGCCTGAGCAGTATCCGCATTATGTCTTATTCTTAAATGCGTCCTGTGTATGCACCACTTCTTGACATCTAAAGCATCTCTTTGTATCAAAGTGTTCGGTGATCGGAAAGGCCTTCCAGCCAATGTGCAGTCTCGGATTACACGTGAGGGCTGCCTTGAATGCATGAGGGGAACATTTTGCAATCCATTTAACATTGTTCCTATCCTTGAGCTTGTACAGCGATTTAACAGAACTGTTTGTCTGGCTGTGTTCAGAGCTTAATGATGCTTCAATGTCTTGTTGCTGGTAGTTAGGTGGAATTCTATTTATTTCAACTTAAGGCTTTCGGAGTTCGAGCTGTCTCGTTTTGACGAACTTAGCAGTTTTTCGGTGTCTAGCTTGAATTGAAGCTTAGTAATAGCCTCTTTTGAATTGCAAACAACAGACAGTCCTCCTTTTTGCAATGCCTTTATCTGTGTAAACTTGACCCCTATATTTTGCAAACGAAACTCTTTGGCGATACATTTCTCAAGTTGTTTGCTCGTATCGTTTACTCTTGGGTAACCCAAAAGTATTGGCTTTGGTGGTAATCTCGTAGCTTGAGCGTATGATTTCCTTCCGGTAATTGTTACTGGCGGTGTGGTTACTAAATCTATGTTTACACCTGTTTTTAATGCGGTGGGAAAGATTTTATATTCTGGGCCTTATAGAGTTAATTTCTTAAATGTCTCGAGGGTTTTCAACATAGGCTTTTTAACCATCTCTGGTAACAGAAATCTATTCCCTTTCTTTGTATTCATTATTTGTAAACGTTCCTAAAATACAGCATTGATTTTTCTTTCGTAAGGGATACACATGAATGACAAAAGGTGTTCCATGTTCTGATCATTTCAGAAAATTGACATATCCGGGTCCTTCATGATGCGCGGATGGATATTAAACAGAGAACGTCAATTAACGGAATTGGATGTCCCTTAACGAAGTTACTATGTGACAACCAAGTGCCGTGCCAGTCAATGTAATCAATTAAGTTAATAGCTAGCGTGATAGTACAGGAGGGACCATGAATTCATAAAGACTGATCAGTAGAGCAATAAGGTAATAGTGAATGTTAGGAGAGCACAGAAAACACTAAAGTAACTACACCAAAGACAATGCAACCAGCTGTGCCGCGGATAGACAAAAAAGTTTGCTTAACAGTACTTGAGTATATTATTACAATATGTGATTATTAATGCACATAACATCACAACAAGAATACAAATAAATAATTCCTATTCTCTTTTAATGAATTACTTACAGCTGTCTTCAGCAGATGCCAAATGAGGCTAATGTAGTGCTTACTTAATAAATTAAGTTATTCATTACATTATTAAATTAAGTTATTCAATACAGTTGGATATACATGAGTTGGATAATACTTATTAATTACCAGTTTAAGTATGACATAAGTAGATAAATAAATGAATAAATAAATAAATAAATAAACGCCTTAAATCACCATATTAAACATTAAACATGCAGGACTTTAAATAGTTAAATAATACCACTGAACATACATTAAGAACTTAATCCAAATCATTTACTAGACAAATATTGACAAAAAAAATTATAAGGTATTTCTCCCACTTTCTTCGCATGCCTTCGTGGTGTAGTGGTCAGCACGCTGGGCGCGTATCCGAGAGATCCGTATTTCGAGTCCCGGCGAAGGCATTGCTAATTTTTTCTCTCTCCTGCTTCGAAATAACCTAATGTCTCTGCAACATTTTAGCAATGTAATAGGTAGGCAATTATAGTATGTTTGAAGGGAACTAAAGTATATGTATATAATGAATTAAAAGAAAATTCACAAATACGCTAAAGAGTTCTAATAATAAGAATTCTAAATTATATTGAGTGTGGTTCATTGTGGGATAGATAAATTAAGGGAAGAATAGCACCCAATGCAATAAAAGTATTTAAAATCCTGCCTTATGAAGCTGTTCTTCATCTGTTTCCTTTTGTATATAGTAAACCATAAAAAGAACACATTCTCAAAATTATGCACAGAACAATATCGTTAAAAAACACTGAAATAAAAATCACTGTAGATCACATTTAATCGAAGAAAACACATGCCCTGTATGTTTCAGGTGGAATATTTACTCCAAAAAAAAGTTGAAAATCCTCTTAAAATGCTGAGATTAATAATCTCGGTCCCAATGTGAAATTTTAATTAATTTCAGAGATAAATAACTCACTTAAATTTAGAAAACACGGATCATATATTTCTGAATGCAGTCATCTTTTCCCCTTAGAAATTTTACTTGGCAGACTATGCTTTGTGTTGAGAGAATCAGAAGTATCCAAAATAGAAATTCTTCAAAATGCATAAATATATATAATTTAAAAATTCAACAAAATTCCAGATTTGGAAAAATTTCGTTCACACATTAACACTAAGCACGGAACCACATGGTTTCGGACTTTGCGTCGGGGCTACGGCTAGATGGTGAACGCCGATTCGGCACTTCAGGGGACAGTGGTAAATTCAGGTAAACACTCACAAAATCCCCAAAACTGGTCATAGGCACTAAAAATAGGTATTCTCTTGCAGAACGTAACTTTATCCACACACGCTGATATAAAATGTTTACTTAGGAAACGTTTACTGCAACTACTCTTATTGAAAAATTTCCAGGAGTTAGTCAGGTTTATGCAAAAGCGGCAAAAAACGCGTTCTTCCTCATCACTGGACCCGCTCAGCTCTTGCAGGGCGCCACAAAGTACAGGTAAAAGTATAGGCAGCACCAGAAACTTCATTAAAGATTGAACATGTATAGCTCCCAAATGTTAACCGACTAGAATACCCCCTCCATGAGGTCGCGTGTATGCGTGGCACATTCGTTTGGTGATTTTAGGGGTTATTGGAGAGATTACTTAAGGAGAGCTTGTAAGGTTTTAGTTAAACTAACAAAGTTTTATTTTAATTTAAATCTTTCTATCTCTTCTCTGTTTCAACTTCCCGTCAGAAGAAGCGCGCGTTTTCAGCTTATGCTAATTTGAAGTACAGCCAAGTACTATTTAAACCAGAGGTAGAAACCTCTCAGTGTGAGAGAGCTTTTAGTCTCGGATCACGGTCATTCTGTTCGACATTCACCTGACCAGCTAGCAGTTAAAATTATAAGCCATAGTGCTTACTACGTGATTACTTATTGAAATAAATTGAAGTGCGCTAGTATTAGTACTTCTTGCTACGCACCATTTAGTTAGAGACATTAGGTATTTTTTTGGAACAAGAGAGATGAAAAATATGCCCTGCCTTCGCCGAGGATCGAACCGCGGACCTCTGAAATACCGGCTCAGTGTGCTGACCATTACACCACGAAGGCACGCTAAGAATGTGGGAGATATACCTTATAAGCTATTTAAAAATTTAGAAGTTGGTGATTAGAAATATGTGAAATTGAAATGATTATAAGAGGGGTTATTGTTTAGTGGTTAAAATGATTATTAGCTTGCTGGATAAGACTAATTCTCGAGCGCGTTATACCTTTGTAAAAGGAGGGAAAGTTTATTGAATTTTATACAATTTTATACAATCAAAGATTTGTAGCATTGAGTATAAATGCTTAGCTATCATGTATCAAAATTTAAAATATAACATAAAACGTATAACATAACATAAATAAATTAATATAAATTATTATTAGTTATAAAATTAACATAACATAAAAATTAACATAAAATAAGCACATATAAGAGTGTATAATGTACATAAAAATTATTATTTGATAAAATTTAGAATGTAACAAAAAAAATTTAATGCACATAAGAGCGCATAAAGTGCATAAGATACAGCATGAATCAGTTTTAAAATCCTGTAAAATTTATTATGAGTGCATATCAGTGCATAACTGCACAACTGGTTTAAAAATAAATTTTTTATATAGAAAATATGCAAAAGTCCAAAGCCTTTAAATATAAATGCTTAATAGAATAATATCATGAATCATAACATAATTATTACATTATCTTGATAAGTATGGTTTGCATGTTAGAGTTGATGATAACAAATAGTTTATCATATTTTTAAAGAGATCATGAATTATTACAATGTTTATGATTAGACAGAGTCCATGATCAAAGTTTATGTAGTTGTTGTGACTCAGTTATTAACATAGTACAGTTATTGTGACTAATTTTTATCATGACACAATTTGTATTAATATCATGACTGAGTTTTTTAGTTCATTCAATTATCGTGACTCAGTTCTTAAAATTCAGTTTCCTTATCTTGAAACAGTTTTTACTCTTTAGTAATTTGAAATGGTTGAGGAAGTCAGTTATTTTGTTATATAATGTTCCTTGAAGTTGGTGCTACTCTGCAGAGACCCAAGCATATTTAATTTTTGATGGATTTGTTTCATATTAGAATGTAGGTAATGAAGTTTGATTATCATTCTTTTGAAGAAGTTATCGATAGAACTTCAAGTACGGATATGAAGATTTTTCGTGAGAGGAAAAGAAAAAAGGTAATGGTCACTATCTCCTTTTTAACCGCATATACAAATATCAGTGTCATGTGTACAAATATCAGTGTTTTTCCTACGTTTCTTTGATGAAAGCAGACAAGATATGGTTCGTGGGCAGTGGTATAGCATGTAAGATAGGATTTTGTACTTTTAGTATCATTATTGCAATTTAGGTAAAAGGGATATGCAGTACGTCGTCCCACAATATGGATGCTCAAAGCGTTATTACCAAACTCCCGTGGTCTCACCCTAAAAACGTGACAAGGACAGCAGCTCAGCACCAGTGGCAATGGGAATGGGGCACTACCGAACAAAGCAGAAAGACCTATGAATACTACCATAAAGTTTCGGTCGATCGTCTTGAGTCATCCCCACAAATAACGAGATTTGTGACGGGGCACGGGCCTTTCCCCTCCTATTACTATGAGGGAGGAATTGTAAATACCAAAAGTTGTGTCTGTGGAGCCATGGGTAAACTAGACCATTACTTGACCCAATGCCCTCTAACCGCACAATGGCATGTGCAGCTTCCGGAACAGGCAGTTTCTCATAAGCGTTGTCTGATCAAACAGCCAGCATTTCGCATCAAAATATGCAAGATAATGCAGAAACTGGAGGAATTGCGAACAGATTTGGGCAGTGTGGAATAGATCCCAATCACTCTCTCTTCTCTCTCCCTCTTTTTTTCCTGCAGATTTAGTAGAGATCAGCATAGCCTAAGTACTGCATATATTATGAAACATGTATGCTTATGGCCAATGAAAATTATTATGAACTATATAAGCATGTATTTGTTTTATTGATAATAGATATAGTGTTGCAATACCAACCGACAAGAAACAGATATCAAATTTCTGTTAACATTTTATTTTTTGAAACTTCAAGACAAAATACCAAATACATCTTTTTTTTATTTTTACAACCACTTTACGCTCTCGGATTCTAACTTGAAAATGGAAGGCGAATTCGTCTGGCCTTCTAGATACGTTAACCAGTGGTTAGATGAAGTGAAATTACGGTTAACCTTAAAGCTTTCGGGATGGCCGCCTTAGAAATTCTGAACAAATGATATTACTATCCATGTAAATAAGGAAATTCCGCGCATTTCCTTAAATTAGAATAGTTCATGCTGGGATGCATTGTGAAACCATAATTCAAATTAATGGCAAGCAGGCCAGGTTAAATTAAATTGACTTGTATTCGCGTTACACATGAGGAAAACCACGAAAACCAAACATGCAATGAGCCCGTTCGCCTCAGCTGGAGGCTAGGTTGAACTACCAGTGTTCAATGAACCACTCGGCATTGATCGGACGGTAAGCAGGCCAAAACGTATCAATCGGGTTTCGGTTTCTGTTTATTTTAATTCAAAATTAAACTCGAACATGGCTATTACATTAATTATTATTAAGGTCTCTCATATGACGGGACGTCATCATGAAACAGGAACAATAGCACAATCGGAAATGATTTTGACATTTTACAGACGTTTCTAGAAAAGGTTCGGATAATAAAGCTTTAGTTAATACTTTAGAATTCCGAGAAGATTTTCTCAAGGATTACCACAGATTGCAGTGTAAGACCCGACAACAGAAGGCAAGAGAAGTCCTTCAAGAACTAGAGACTGCCATCGAAAAGGTAACTCATCTGGAATTTCCGGATTGCGACTTGAGAAATTAAAGACACACTAAACTCTAATATTTTGTGAATGTTACTAGGCATCCTGAAATACAACAGCACTCTGACTAGCGGACGAAGAGGATTTGATGGGTGCTTTCGAGTTTGCTATGAAAGTCGAGGTTACACAGAAAGACAGCAGAAGAGACTTTCGCCCCGTGAGGGGTGTTAAAAATGCAATAACGCAGAAGAGAAGGTGCCATGAGCGATGACGAACTGATTGAAAGGCTGGAGGCAATAAAAGCTCTCAAGACTCAAAGAAGCCGTAATAATAAATAAAATTGCCGGAGCTGTGGCCTTGTAGGACATTACGGAATCAGGGTCCTATGCGCAAACAACTTAAGTAAAAAAACCACACGAAGGTAGAAAGCAGAAAACTTAGCTGTCAGTGTTATATAAGTATCATGTGTTCACAATAGAAATTACTAACTGTGCGATGAACGAACAGTAAATGTATCTCTTTGCCGTATGACTGTAGCTATTTTGCGACTAGCCGGCAATTAGGTGCAAACTTGTTATATACGGCTTCATTTTTCACTCTACAGACTATGAAAGAACAGAAAAAGTCAGTGCATGGGAAAATGAATGTAAACACCAAGTTCGCATCCCGTGTATATGAACTCACAGTCCACGTGGCTGATAGCACACATCCATGTATTTTTGAACCTGACATGAACTCACAGTCCACGTGGCTGATAGCACACATCCATGTATTTTTGAACCTGACATTTAAAAGAAATATAGATTTTGTTTGTGTTGTTTCTTTGTACCTCACATTTAGGCATGCATTCATTTTCAACTTGACAAAGAGGAAATCTTCTACCTAGAAGAATAGAGCCATATTTCGAGAAAGCTGAAACAATATCATATGGATGATTATAAAACATCTACATTTCGTATTGATCTAGGACGTTTCATTTCGTATTGATCTAGGACGTTAATAGCAGAAGAAAGAGGCAAACGCTCTAAAGTAAAACTGAGGAATATAAAAGTGCAGTAGGATACTTACTGTACCCGGCAGTCAATACCAAACGAAACATAGCAGCTGCTGTTTTCATCTTAACCAGAAAAGGGTCGAAACCCACCGAAGCCCACCGGACCAAAGTCAAAAGGCTCTTCAGGTATTTGAAATTAAGCAAAGATCTTAAACTGCGTCTAGGAAGTATAAACAAAAAGAAAAACAACTACCTATTATGCTATGCGGATTCATACTGAGGAAATGAAGCTATCGATAAGAAATCTAACTCCAGATATTTTTACACGTATGAAGGTGTTTTTACATGGGACGGACTGTATTAAACAACCGTGGTTGACCATTGTCATCGACTGAAGTCGAATTTATTGCTCTTGCCGAAGCAGCAAAGGAGCAGTTTGGTTTAAAAGGCTTCTGCAAGATTTTCATGGAACCGACACTGTTTGCATTTTCTACGAGGATAAACAAAGTTGTATCAAAATCTTAAATTGTGAGAGAGACAGTGGGAGAACTTAACATATAGACACTAAATAGTTTGTCAAAGATAAAATTTATGAATTTTCTATATCTGCCCACTGAAGAAATGACTGCAGCCATTTTAATAATCCCATCAGGGATAAACAAATTAAAATCTTTTAGGCAAAACCTCGACCTATGTTAAAGGCGCAGTTTCATATTATGTATTAACTGATTGTTGTTTTTTTTCCTTTCTGCATCTCAATGTATGTTACGTTCTTTTATTAAAGATTAACCATTCAGGATGGTTGCTGTTCTCTTATATCTCCGAATTTCCCGAGATGTAATGATTAATGTGATTTCTTTTCTTTATTAACTTGTGTTTTCCTCTCACAGCGTTAAGTGAAGTAATCTATACTGACGAACCAAAACATTATAACCATACCACCATATTTCAATGAAATCGTCTAAACATTTTGATGTAACTTTGATTATCCTCATTAAAAATACAAACAGTGTCGGTTCCATGAAAATCTTTCAAAAGCCTTTTGAATTAAACTGCATTCTTTGTTGTTTCGGCAAGAGCTAAACATTCGGCTTCATTCGATGACAAATTCACACACCGTTGTTTTCTGCAGTTCCACGTAAAAACACTTTGGTATACAAAAAATATCCAGAGTTAGATTTCCCATCGTTAGTGCCATTTCCCTAATCTGCACCCGCATAGCATAATAGGAAGCTATTTTTCTTCATGTTTATATTTCCTATATGCAATTCAAGATCTTCACTTAATTTCAAATACCTGTAGAGCCTTTTGACTTCAATCCAGTCGGCTTCGATCCGATAGGTTTCGATACTTTTCTGGCTAAGATGGAAACCGCAGCTGTTATGTCTGGTTTGGTATTGATTGCCAGGTACAATAAGGATGCTACTGCAAATTTATATACCTCAACTTTACTGTAAGCTTTTGCATCTTTCTTTTGCTTATAATATCCTGGATAAATACCAAACATTGCACCTGTTTTGCAATAATCCATGTGTTAGTGTTTCAGATTTCTCATAATGTGGCTTGATTGGTTTATGTAGATTTCCTCGCTGCTGTTTTGAAAGCGCATGCATAAATAATAATGAAGAGTTCAGAAATATTTCACTGTGAAATATTCCCTAATTTCTCTTTCAAAAATTTCAAGTAAATGTTCTGTGCTTCCTGCAACGACCGTATCATTCACTTGTACACTGATGTATACAAACCCTTCTTTATCATGTCTTATACATGAACAAGGATCAAGACTAGTTTAAATCTTTTATTTAAAAAAAACTACGTTTTTTCTTTTTTTTCCTTGCCTTTTGCTTGAGTACATATGAGTTTTTTACAAGCTTATTAACTTCAACACTTTCTTCAAATCCAGTAGGTTACTTCATGTATAGATTATGAGATAGATCTCCATTTAAGTCTGCTGACTGGATATCATAATGTAGCACTGGCATTTTTTTCTGCTATGGTAAGAAGCATTCTCAAAGTACACAAATGTCCAAAATTATCTTTACATACCCAAAAATGATGATATTCAATGAAATATCGAATCAATGTGATCCGTATTTGCAGGGAATGTGTGAAAACCAAGCCTAATTAGCATTATCCAATCAAAAGTAATCAAACGGTTTGTGATATGCAAATTTAGGCGTTACGTCATCCAAGGGTGAATCAAGCGCTTGCGCAAACC
>KK117878.1:561082-579589 GCA_000611955.2 Stegodyphus mimosarum | reverse complement strand
GGAGGTGTGATGGTATGGGGTGGAATAATGATCGATGGACGTACGCCCCTACACGTGTTCAGCAGCGGATCTGTGACAGGTCAGATATATCGGGATGAGGTCTTAGATCCTTATGTAAGACTTTTCAGGGGTGCATATGGACCTGACTTTTTATTTATGGTCCACATCAAGCAAACCTCGTTGATGAATTCCTTGAAAGTGAAGACATTAAGCGAATACCTTGGCCACCAAACTCTCCTGACCTTAACCCGATAGAAAACTTATGGGACTACCTTGGAAGAGCAATATAATCCCCCTCCTAGAGATGTAAATGCTCTGAAGACGGCATTGCTGGAAGAGTGGAGATTAATTCTCCAAACTGGGGTTAACAACGTT
The DNA here is from genome assembly GCA_000611955.2 of Stegodyphus mimosarum. Taxonomy (NCBI): domain Eukaryota; kingdom Metazoa; phylum Arthropoda; class Arachnida; order Araneae; family Eresidae; genus Stegodyphus; species Stegodyphus mimosarum. Next base: position 579,214 of record KK117878.1, on the reverse strand, counting down.
ATTTCCAGCCTTAAAACACGTTGTGATATGTGTGTACAAGTCAGGGGAGATCATATTCCATATTAAATTCGTAAGACTTAATTCTTTTTCTGAATCATTCCTTTTTTTCTTAACTCTCTTTGTCACACTTTATTACCGTTTTTATTGTTTCATGCTACAATTTTATATATGAGGTGATGTTCAATTTTTTCTTTTGCATTTATGTGTCGTCATATTATGTATGATTCCACGAAAATTCATTAAATTATAAGTCATAGTCTGAGAAATCCGTGAATTTATGCATGTAAACATAATTTTGGACATGAGTGGGGTGGCTGCGAGAGCAAATACATCATCATATTTTTGCATACCATATTTTTGCTAATGTTCTTGAGCAACTAGTCTTATTTTATAAAGAGAAACCGTTGCTTCGCGATCTCTTTTGTCTTATACACCCATTTTTTAGCCTATAATGGTTTTACCCTGAGGACCATTTGTTAAACTCCATGCGCTAGTCGTCTTCGAAGCATTAATCTCTTCTTGTATGGCTTGGTCGCGTTTTCCATTATTGGCACCCGAAAATGTTTGCCCTGCCCTATTGGATCTGCTACTTCCTCCGACTGTGCTGTGAAGGAACTAATATTATGGGTCTCAGGCGGTACACTTTCGTTTTGTTTAAGAGATCACCTCAGTTCTGTGTTTTCAGAAATATATCGTTTTTCTGAATTATCTTTAAAAATAGTTAGATCTTCAATATCCTCTTGTTTTTCCTTAGGATGGGGATCTTTTTGTACAAATGTCACATTCCGAATCATTATGATACTGTCAGTGTTTGTATCCAGAAAACGGTAACGTTTTGTTCCTTTTCCATATCCAACCACGATTCGTTTAGCAGAAACGTCGTCAAAATTTTGCCTCTTCTCTTTCGGTATATACACATATTCTGGAGTATTAAATTCTGGTATATGTGTTAATGATGGTTTCCTCTTTTGCCATTTTTCAAAAGGAGTAACATTAAGTTCTCTCGACGGCAATCTATTTTGCTGTTAGTTTGCTATAATAGCACCTTTCCTCCAGCAATTTTGGGGAGATATGCGTGTTTTAGCATCGCTGTTATCACCTCAGTTAATGGGCGATTCTTTCTTGCAGCCATTCCCTTTTGTTGCGCAGAATAAGGAACAGTTTTCTCATTAATTATTCCACTTACTTTCAGGAATTTTTTCGTTTCTTACGCATTACCCTCCTCCAGCTGGTCTCAGTCGTTTTGGTGTTTACCCAATTTATGCTAATACCTGTTTGATGAAGTGTCCGATACGTTCTTTAGTTTCTTCTTAACGCCACAGAATGTAAGGTCTAGTGTATCTAGTACAATCATCAATTAGTGTTAGTATACATCTTGCGCACCTGGAGTTACAGTTTGCATTGGTCTGCCAAGATCTCTATACACTAAATCGAGTACTTCGAAGTTTCAAGAAGTAGACATTTTGGGAAATGATTGTCTACATGCTTTGGTTGCAATAAATTCTTCACATGTGAATACACTGGAACAGGGAGCAATATTCTTTTCTTTAACCATAGACTCATTACACATCCTTAAAATATCTGCAGTATTTCTATGACCTAATTTTACGTGCCAATCATGAATGCATTCTGCATGGATTTATTTCTCACGAAGAATATGCTAACTTTCTTTAAAAACATATTAATCTTCTCTGATGTTGCAAGGAGCTTATTTTAATCTAACTAATTATTTTTTTTAATTTTAGAAACTTTACGTTCCCTTTTGATTGCAGTTTCCTGTTAGAATATAAATTTTAATGAAGTGTACGCAAATTCGAAGTGAATTCGGAAGCAGTATTTTAGCAGCGGGTTTAAGAGTTTGTAGTAGGAAAGTTAGTTTCGATTTTATGTCGCGTGTTTGAAAAAGCCTTGTACGTGAATAGCTAGTGCTTAGCCATTCTCTTTAGATTATATTGATACTCTAGGTTCGGCTTTGCTGTATGCAGCCTATTTAGAGGTTTTAGATAAATAAGGAGCCAGTCGCGTAGCCCATCTTACTTTATTGTGATTTTACATTTTTATTTTCGAGTTACTTAGCCACAAGTGGTGGTAAATTGTGAGCACCGAGAGAGTGTATTTTTTGCTTAGCTCAAATAAAAAGGTTATTTAAACCTTCTTCTGCAATATCTGTTGTTCAGAGACATAGCGAGAATTCGCTACTTACTCTTTCCAGTAAAGTCTAACCTTGGATGATCCGGAAACAGACAAGAACTCTCTACAATGTAACCGAAAGCTATTATATTATTATTATTATTATTAACAATATAGCATTCCGGACCCCTTAAATTTCACTTTATTTCCATTATCAGCTACCTTCTTTAAGGATAATAAATTTCCAGATAGTTGGGGAAGCAAAAGCGCATCTTTGAGGGTAATCTGTATTTCCTCATTTTGATTATTTTGATATTTTGCAAAGCGATTTCCTTTTCCCTGGCTAAACACTGCGTATCCATTCTCCAAAGTTATTCGCTCAATAATGAAATTATTATCAAAATTTCTGAATAGGCACATGTAAATGGTGGCTCCAGAATGGATACATCAGGAACTATGTAAATTATTCACGCATGTAAAGAATGGTGATTATAAACTTGTTTTCATTTCATTAATGCAACTTGGATGCATAGCTGCATTGACTTATTGTTTTTGATTGGTCTTAAACTTCCATTTTTCATATTTCGTACGGTTAGCCTTTAAATGATCCTAATTTCTTATAAAAGAAGGAAATTTGTGCTTTATTTGTATCAGCTGAAATATTACACTTTAAAGAAGAATGTGACTTTGAAGCGTTACTCTGCTTAGCTGTATCATAGTCTCTGTTTTCGTTTTGACGACTGTAGTCTTCCAACATTTATTTTTAACTAATTCAACAGTTGAATTTTCTTCTCGTCGTGTTTCGAAAGCTGTTATTAATGAAGCATAATTTTCAGGTAAGCTTATAAGGTATTGCTCCCGCTTTCTTCGCATGCCTTCGTGGTGTAGAGGTCGACGCGTAATCGAGAGGTTCGTGATTCGATTCCCGGCGAAGGCGTTGCTCTTTTTTCATGTCTCCTGCTTCGAAAAGAACCTAATGTCTCTACACGCTACTTGAAATAAATGAAACGAATGAAGTTCTGAAATTTTTTCACTTAGCGCTATTAGTTGATCTAAAATATCTTCCATTTTTATTAGATATAGCTTATTTGTTCTTTATTGCTGTGCCGAAAATAACGCAGCTTTTTCAGTAGTCCAACCTTTCGATACAGTGTTGACTTTTCAAGGTACCGTTTGAGAGTATTCCATGTCTATTTCTCAGTCATATACTTACTAATGCACCCTAACTGGTTGTTTTCCAATAAAAGTCTTATGGTTGTTCTAGCTTTTCCGTCTTTCGAATCCCATTTTACATTTACTGGAAATGGAGGTTCTGTAGTAGTAACATACAATAAATCTAGCTTAACTGACAAGAGCTCCAGCTTGAATTTCCAAGTATAGTAATTTCCGTCATTCAGATTATCGATGCACACCAATTTAGATCCGTAGCCGCGATTACTGCGTAGTCGTTAAGGATGAAAGAAGAAATGGAAGTGATCTCTTTTATCGATTTTAATCCAAAATGGTGATTCAAATATTTACTATACACATTTATGACAGACTTTTCCTAACCACTGGGCCCATAACATTTTAAAATCAATATTAACTTCATCACAGTGGATTAATAAAACGTTTATTAGAAGAATGCAAAATTAAGTATTCACTTTACAGCGATGATTATTAAAACTATCGAAGTTCAGAGTTTAAGTTAGGAGATTGCCCAAAATATAGATTATGTCACATAACGCTATGAAAGGCGAACGTAAGCTAGTAAAAAAAAAAAAGATCGCAAAAATCATTGCGTCTCGGGACATTCGGAGGTATAAAACAACAATAAGAGTTTGAAATGTCATTTTATCTTACCGGTATCTCGAGTCTCTAGTTTTCTGTCAGAATTTCGTGGAAGCCCTACTGGAGTTCATAACGAAGACACTTTTAAATTTCGGCAACGTTTCTTTAAGGTAAGGCCAAAGCAGATGCAGGGACCCGAACTAAAACGTGGTGGTTGATAATTCGTCACAATCAAGATGTGACGGTTGGTTCCCTATCTCCCTGATCTAATTTTAAATGGGAGGAGAATGTAAGGTTATTTTCTCCCTCCTTCGTGCAGCATTGGAAATATATCCAGCTGGGAACAGGGAGGTCATGAAATACTTTTCACCCAAATCTTACTGATAAAGCATTTAAAAAATTGTTACCATTTCGTCTTTGAAGACATTTCCTATGCTAAATAATCACAATAATCTTGTTGTCATACTACCTTTTCCTTTATTCACTTTCAAAGTTGTTCAGCTTCTCCAGAAGCTCATATTCCCTACTCTTCAATAAAATTTGTTATTTTATCCTTATTGACCCTGTTTTTGATTTTCGTTCTTAGGAAGTTCATAACTATTTTTGTCAGTGTGAGTTAAGCTTTTATTATAATTTCAGATTAAAGAATATGGATTCCATACTAGAAAAACAGAAATCAATAAAGCTTTAATAGCTAATCATAACTACTCTCTTAACCCCCGTTTTGATTACAGTTCCGATAAATTTATGCTTCTTCGTTTCCTGAACTAGATATCCTCAAAACTTTCTATATTCATAAAAAGAAAGAATTCTTTAAAAGTATCAGATGAATACAAAAGAGGACACAGCAGGCGAGGGAGGAAATCGAAAGCGAGGCATCGCCGATTAAATATGAGAACAAGTTTTAAGTGAAAGCTTTCCTCACGAATACGTTTTCGCATGGATAAGTAACGAAATGTTATGGAGAAGACATGGTTAAATAATGGTCTATCACGTATACATCATAGTTAAGTAGCACTACATAATCAGAGAGAAGTCGTGCAGATGGCCTTATTTCGTGACTTTGGCAATTTTTAGTATAACACATAGTAGCTCACTTGTTTTACATCAGAATCAGGAGTAATAATTGGCTTACCATGTATAGTCAAAAGACGGAGCGAAGGCACAGTTGTAACACGAAAAGAATTTGGGATGAAGTATCCCTTGCTCAAGAGATATTATTGAGCTTTTAATATATTTTAATTAATAACTTCATTCAGTTAAATTTTTCGGCAGTTTAAAGTTGTCGGTCGATAGATTGTGTTAGCTTCATTTCATCTTTGGCTCCTTTTTAAAGGAGAATTTTTTCATCTGATAAAGATACATCTACATCTGCCTTCATCGAAACTGGTAGACCTTTTTCGAAATCTTAGATTGGCGTTCGGAGTTGACGCCTAGCTAAGATTGTTTTTTCGCTTAATTTTACATTTCTTTTCATATCTCCCTCAAAATGAAACAGAGATTTTTAGTGTCAACATGTATTTTTGGAAGACGGAAGATGACTGGATTTCAATTCAGTTTTAGAAAAGCATTGGTTTAGTAAATAACATGATTTACACTCTATGTTTCTTTCAAATTTCAAGCATAAAATTCAAAATATAACAGAGCAAAAGCCATGCGGGCCACCTTTACAGTATTTAACATAGGAAAATGTAGCTGTAAATAAGGACTTCTAAAGTTTAGTAGTCATACAGAACCTACTTGCCTTAAGTTTGATTCTCAAAGAAAACAAAATAAAGAATAGGCCTGAATTCATAAAAGCCCCAATTAATCGGAACATGGTTCTTGTAAAAACTTTTCAGTTTGTTTATTGAAACGTTGCAATTTGTTTATTATCCGAAAACCTTAAGACAGAACAGTCTATGGAAACGCAAGGGTTAACAGTAGATGATGTCATAATATTTGGAAAGGCTTTCATCCACAACAGTATGCTAATTAATTATACTGAATTCGGAATATATAAACTTCGTACAATAAAAAAGTAAGAAGGACTAAACGACATTTTTACTCGAGTGTTTGAACTCAATGACATTAAGTTCTCTCTAATACTTTTCTTTAATGCTGTTCATAACTTAATTTATTTCTACTGATATTTGTTCTTCCTTATTTACAATGTGTTCTTTTTGTTTTTAATGATAACTTAATAGGTATCTTTCAAATGAACTTATTCTGTGGAATACATTGCTCGAAACTATCGGTAAATTCCTAACAGTACTTTTGCGTTAAGAATGCTATTAGTTATTCCTTTTTCGTATGCTTGTTAACTTCTTTCAGACTAGCCTTTATTTGGGGTTAAATGTTGACGCTCTCTTCGGAACTGCGAGTTGAGCGTATATCTCTTGCAGAGTCGGGAAAAGGTGAGGCACTTCCTCAAAGAACAAAAACCATAGACTCCTAAACTAGGAAAAACAAGAATACATTTTCAGTCGGAAAGAGGTCATAATAAATAAGATTTATTTCAATATGAATTAAAAAATTTACCTGGCTATGAAAATGCCTCATTGTGCTGTGAGAGATATCAAAAATTCGCAGTACATTGGTTTCGTGCCGTATTGATACAAAACTGTATTGTCAATGGCCATATGAATTTCAAACTTTATATTTTATCCCTTAGACTAAACTATATCTTTTTCTTGGGGGGGGAGTATATTCTTCCAGACTGGTGGCAAATAGCATTTTTAGTGATCAGCATCTTCTTAAATCCGAAAATAAGTTCTCATACACCTTTAAAAAACGTTTTTTTCTTTCTTACCTCCGGCCAACCTATATACATTGCAGGGTTTCCTTTAGTTCAATTAACCAATTATTTAAATTTTTGTTATCTTTACTGAACTCCTCAATTACCCCCCCCCCTCGCATTTCCTCTCCAAGATGCAAATTTAGAGCTAAGTGAAGTGAGTATTTAAACGGGTGAATCTTGGAGTTTATCCAGAGCGTCTTTTCGGTAGCCAGCGCAAGTTACGAGTTTGTCCTTGCTGTTACGCGGAGTTGCTGATATGCCTTTTTGGCCATTTAAATAATTACCACGCCAGGTAGGTTGTTGAGTCAACTTATTTTGTTTTAACTTAGAGTGTTAGTCCAGCCCTATTCTTTAGCTTTGAATGTATTATGTAATGATTCTTAAGTTCCGCCGCAAGTTGCCGCTGTTATTGTAAGCACGAAGCACGTGCCTTTTCTGTTCAGAGTTTTAATAATAATAAAGGGTTATTTTTACCCTTCTTTTGTGTGGTATCATTTACGCCTGTGCAAGAAGTCGCCAGGTCCCTTAGTTGGATCTAGTTGAGCCAACTAGTTAGATCTACCAACTAGTTAGATCTACCAACTAGTTAGATCTAGTAGAGTTTATATTATCAAAGAGGGCATAATCTTACAGTATAAGTAATGTTTTCAGTACAAAAATTCGATAGTGGGTTTTTAGGGAAGCACGAAATTAGGTAGCTACAACACGCTCTTACTATTTTTACAGTGATGTCTGTCTGTCTGTCTACCCGTGTGTCTATGTTTATGTGTCTAATTTCTTTCGTCCACGATAATTTTTGTATTAATCTTACAAACATTTTTATTTTCTGTGTTTAAGCTTTCTTCATTCAGAGAAATAGAGTAAATAAAAGTAGATTGTTCATACACATAATAGTACATAAGGCCGCCCAACCGGTATAGCAGCGGTTAGCGTCGCTGACCGCCGTGCCGAAAGCTCGGGTTCGAATTCCGGGGAAGGGACAGATGTTTGTAAATGTACAGTGTCGGTTCGGCATGGCGGAACTCTAAATATGCAGCGAGACGAAAGTCCTCTTGCGTGTTTTGGTGGAAGGGAGAGGGGTGGGAGACCCTGGGACCCGTCCCCCTGGATGTTGTTCATCAAAATTGGGGGGGTGGAACTGAGCCAAATCGCACTGTCACCTGTTAGGTGCTCAAGGCTGCTACCAACAAGAGGCATAATCTTGCGATTCCTGCCACAAGGAATTTCGTGGACTTGGGCTGACTACGTCAGGCAAGTGAGCATAAGCAACAGCAAAGTACATAAGTGTCCATAATAGTATATAAGAGTTGATTATACACTCATGTCCATAAATTAAGGATAATGCAAAATCAGGCAAAGGAAGAGTTAGAAGCAAAACAAATTTGACTTATCTGTAAAGCTTATTTATTAAACAAAAGGTAAGGAGCAAAAAAAGATGCTACATGTTTGATATTATTAAAAAAATTAGCGATTTTTTCTCCCTGGAGTAAATTACAAAAAAAAACCTGTTTACAAAAAACCAATATTACATCGTTAGTATGATCGTTAATGAGTTGTATGATTTCCAGACGATGCAATATAGTCCGTACAACGCCTAGGTATGCTGAGTATCAAATTATCGATCTGATCTTGGGGGATATTACACCACTCAAAAAACAATGCTCTCCGAAGTTCCAGTAGACATGTAGGAGGAGGTTGACGGGCTGCAACTCGTCGGCCAAGCATGTCCCACACGTGCTCTAATGGATTCAAGTCCAGGGAGAATGCTGGCCAGTCCATACGGGTGATATCCTCCGATTGAAGGCATTCGCTTACGATGTTTGCACGGTGAGGACGGGCGTTGTCATCCATAAACACAAATTGTGCGCCCATGGCGCCCCGAAACAAACGTACATGTTGTTCCAGAATGACGTCCCGATAGATTTGGCTTGTCATGGTTCCAATTTGAACATGCAGGTCAGTTCTGGAACCCATAATAATTCCACCCCAAACGAGCACTCCTGCACCACCGTAACGGTGTCGTTCAATGATGTTTTCTTGGTGGTAACGGGTACCTGGAGCTCTCCATATGAAAGTCCGGCGAGAATCAGACTGCAAGCTAAACCTGGACTCGTCGGAAAACATCACACAAGCCCACTGTTGCGGTGTCCACAATGCATGCTCTCTACTCCAGGCTAACCGCAGGCGACAGTGAGTTGCAGTAAGTGGAACGCATCTGACAGGTCTACGAGCATATAGACCAATCTGCCCTAAGCGTCTGTACACGGTCTGCCTTGAAATTGTCGTACCAGTGGCTGAAGAGAGCTGACGAGACAGGTCTGAGGCTGTGCTCCGCCTGTTTCTTTTGGCAGTAACTGCCAAATACCGGTCCTCATTCGGCGTTGTAACTCTGGGGCGACCTGTGCTGTAACGTCTACTCACATTACCATCATCTTGGAATCGTTGCCAAAGCCTGGAGATGACACTCTGGGCAATTCCAAGTTCGTCTGATACTTCCAGTTGGGTAGGCCCACATTCCAGACGGCCGATAATTCTACCACGTAAAAAATCATCCAAATGCGTCCTTTGTGTCATAACTATTCGGTTATTGCACTGAAAGCGCCTGCGAACAATTTTACTTCTTTGTCTGTATTCCTTATATATCACTCTCTTACACTCTCGTCATTGTGACGTACCATCGGTGTCATCTGGTTACTTCTTGAAATTTGCATATGCTTCTTGAAGATGTGTGTAGTGATTTTACAGGTGATATATTTATTTTAGAATTCGATTTCCGTTTGACTTCGAATTATCCTTAATTTATGGACATGAGTGTATTTTGGGTAAAATAGCATCGGAAGTGGTACTTTACAAGAACTCCATAGCGTGTTTAATGAACAACCGAAAATGATACTTTACTTGAATCCCATAACAGTTTTTAATGAAAATTACGTTAAAATACTAATATCATCTAAAATTTTTCGCTTTTAGTATTTATAACATTTATATCAAAGGGAACAACGTATTTGGTTATGACTGAAATTGATAAACCTGAAATGATACTTTACTTAAAGTTCTGAGTAGACTTTAATAAAAAATATATTATAAGATAACCCGAAACTTCTGAGATTTTCTATTTGAAAAAGTATATGATTTAAAAGAAAATATTACATTTATAAGTATCAAATTAAATATGATAATAATAATGAGTGATATCATAATCAGCTTATTCCTGTTGCATTTACCATAATCTTGAAATTATGGTAAATGCAACAGGAATAAGCTCATTATGAATACCAGCTCAATGAATTATGAAGTAATAAAATGTGTTAGCCTCAAGTTTTTCTTCGTTTTCCTTTAGTGTGGAATGACTTTTCAAATAAAAGTTTGCTGCCACCAAATAATATTACTATGTATTACTATTTAATGAATTGTTAAAGAAATAATACAGTAAATATGAAAAATATACTAATATAAAAAGAAATGTTAAGGGAAATCTTAACATTCTACCGTGAATTCCAAAGCTATGCTGGTGTTAAAAACCTTTGTGATTGTTGCGTCACTGATTTGTGAATCCAAAAAGTATATGACCCAGAGCAGCGGTTCTCAACCTTTTGACTAACGCGCACCATCTAAAAAAAATTGAAAACCTTTAGTACCACCACTACAAGGTACTACTACGACCACCCTTCTTGAACGAAGCTCAGATCTTATAAATTTACGAGTGTTAGAGAAAAAACTAAATCAGGATGTTGGAGTTTTAATTTTTGAATTTAATGGTTAAAAATACTTTGCTTCTTTGCGTACCACCTTTCCTCTTGCGTACCACCGGCTGAGAACCTCTGACCCAGAATATATATACTATGACTGATGTGATATTCTCATCATGAGAATTGGCATACATAGGCATGTATAGGTATCATTGTCCATTGCATGGAAGAACAGAATAATGAAAAATGAGTAATGTTGTTAATTAACATTGAATCATAAAAGTTTATAAAGTAATTATATTCCATTTACAAGTGATCAACCTAAGTGAACTTTAAAGTGATACTTCACAGTAAATTCGTTGTTATACCGCAGCATCCGATTTTTTATTTAGGAAATTACATTTATTGCAAGCTAATTTATTCATAGATAAATAAACAAATGTATATGTATATGCATTTACATACGCATGCAAAATAGCTACATCATTGTCAATTCTTAATAGCTACATCATTGTTTCTCATTCATAATAATACTTTCCAAGCGAGGCTCTTTTCTTAAAAGAGCTACTCCTATGCCATTACATGTTTTTAAGTGATTTCTAGCTTTTGGTTTCAAACTCCCGCCAAAAAATGATTGGCTATCATAAAAAGTTAAAAGTAAGGAAAGCGCCAGTTTTCGACAAAATCATTAATCTCAAGATTCGCAACCTTCCTAGAAATTCTGTCATGAAACTAACAAGTGTAATCAACGCATGCCTTTCCCGAATGCCCTTCCCCAATCTATGGAAAATAGTGATGTTTTCACTACTTCCAAAGCCAGAAAAAGTATACTACTAATCCCAAGGGTTGGCGACCAGTAAGCCTTTTCTCTGAGCTTAGTAAAACTCGCAATAAAATCATCTATGCAAGAATACAGCACTCTTTCGATTTTCTGGCAGAAGAACAATATGGCGTCCATCGCATTCATCGCAAGACAAGGAAAAGAGTACTCATCTTCTCGTCCAATCAGAGCGGGAATTCTACAGGGGTCGACCTTGGGCCTGATATTCTATCTTTTCATGTGCTTGGCTTTCCAAAACCTGGAGCCATCCTGAAATCTTTTCTAGCTTGCTACTCAGACGACACTCCAACAGCGGTCAATACTGCAAATCCGAAGCACGCGATTCTCAAACTGCGAGTCAAGAGAGCCGATGTTGAATATTGGTGCAAGCAATGGAGGATAAAAAGCAGCGTTTCCAGATTGCAACTCCCCATCATACAAAGACATAAAATTAAGAACCAGTTAGAATACGATAACACGCTCTTTAAGGAAGTCCTCCTAAAAGTGAGTACTCTGAAAAATCCCATCTGTACTCTACATATTATTTATCTATGCAGCAAGGTGAATGCAATTATTTACAGCATTTATCGATTGCAAAATAATTTCTGAAGTCTAAGCTAAATGTGCAAAAGTCACATTTACGTGTCTGTAATAAGACCAATAATAACTTTCGCCTCACCAGCATTGGCTGTCACCCCTGGTAACGTAAAAATTCTTCAGATCCTACGAGAGTTTGAGAACATCACTAAGAGTCAGTACTGGCATTCTTTACAGGGATCTCAAAATCTCAAGAATGCACGATACCATCAGAGCCATCCATGAATGTTCATAGTATATCTGCAAGATGACGGAAATTTCGTAACTTAATCCTTACTCTTCAAGCTCCTCAGGTGCAAATGAAGTTTGTCTATGAAACAAATGCTAATACACATAGTGCAAACATTCTACATTTTATGTGCCGTACACGCAAATGGAAATTTCATATATTTCTGCCCAATATAATGCAGTTAATCCCGTAAAGAAGAAATTGAACTTTACGTAATGATTTCAATGCATCTGTAAACGTTATAATTTACATTTTATTCACTTATTATCTTTTCGTGTATTTTCAAATTTTGTTTATTTCATTCGCTTCAGCAAAAGAAATTTTGCTAAATTTCAGATCATCTGACCAGCAGAATCCAATGAATAAGCCTCATTTATGAATCTCCTGACTGGACAATGTAATCACATGATCTCCATTCTTTCACCAGATGCACGGCTATCGTGATCGTCTCCCAAGATGATTCATTGATCTGTTAACACTCGGACCGCACGGGTCAATTTGCTCTAAGTGACAAACGGTTAGCCCCCTTTTCCAACCGCCTCCTTTGCTCCCATCCCTACGGCGTACCCAAGCCGCATTGCTCTACTAAGTCATGTGGCTGAAAAGGGTCTAGTTCAAAGGACCTTTACTCGATAATTGAGCAATAATCTCAATACTGATATTGATATTGGTTTCATGTGCAAAAGAGCTGAACATTTCATTTCCATTGCGGCTTTTGTCAGCTGTGGATTTGGTTAAAATTCTGTATATCAGAAACGTTCTAAATCCAGTTCTTCAAATTCCATTTGTATACGTGCGCTGTCGTATATTAGTAACATCGTCTTTTATTAAATAGCTGTCGGTCATCAAATCTGGGTCAAATAGAAATGGATCCAAGATCAGTCTCTGAACTTTATTAATATTTCCCGCGCTTATGGATCCATGTAAACATTGACTCAATTAATTGAAGGTGTATTGCAATTTCAAATATAATTATTTTCTCATTTTCTTCAACGATTGAATCAAGAAGTGCATTTTGAAATAGAATTTCAAAACGCTCTTCTTGATTCCACATCTCTAAATTTTCGAATAAATACATATAATTTTTCATTAGCTGTTCAATGCAAGGATTTAAAATTCTTGCATTTAAAAACACCCAATTTTATTATTTAATATTTCGGTGTAATTCATTCAGGTGGCTATATGTATCTGCTAGGTAGGCGAGTAGAAGATTGCTTCACTTTTTGAAAAGCTCAAATTACATCAAAGTGTTGGTTAGTAATAAATTGTATAATTTGGTCAATTGATTCAAACCTGAGCTTACTTCGGTGTTTTAAAAAAACCACGATATGAACAGTGTACAAGGACATTGCATGAATACCATCGAGTAGCCACAATTTGAATAGTATCGTTTTCTTCGCACAAAACACGAAATCTATGATAAGTAAATATCCGTAGCCTTCCAGGGGCTGAATGGTTAAGACCGTTGAATGCTAGGAGTAGGTGTTCGATTTCATGCAAACGGGTTGGTTGCATACCTGGTTTTCGTAGTTTTCTCCATGTGTAGAGTGAATATGAACCAGTTTTTTTTTCCTTTATCAAGGCTTCCCATTTTCTCTTAAACAGATAGTCCTCCATCGCTCTCAAATATTCAGACAGCCTAGCCTAACCTATTGTCCTCTAATATGCTTTATTACATTTACTGCAGTAGCTAGATGTTCAAATTCTCTGGCAAAGCCTTCGATGCAAATGCATAACGTTGCAACATGCAGCGTGTTAGTGTCGTAAGGTCATTTACGAGATTAAGTGACCTTATTTTCTCTATTCTTACCGCACGCCTTTATTGGCAGCACGTTTGGCTAGCAGTACAGATGTCAGAAGTTCGAACTTTGGTGAGGGTACTAAACATTTTTCATGCTTCTGACTTCTGCAAACCTAATGAATCTACACTGGCACCCAAACTAAAATGTGGAGAAAGATAATTTGCTATTATTATAATTTGGCAATTGCGTCACAGCCTGGCCTCTCGCCCTTAATTGGAGGTATTAAGGTAATTTCTCCTTCCTTAGTGAGTGTCATTGGGGTATAACTGGAAGCATGTCTATCTGGCAATTGGGAGTTCTAGAGATCGAGTCTCGGCGAAAACATTACAAATTTTTCATAATTCTCTCTTGGGCAAACCTAATTACTCTACATTGTTACTGAAAGTATTTCTCCTATTCTATGAGAAAATAATCCAGAATATTTGCACAGCGTTTTAGGTTCATCGTCAGTGGAAGCTGAAAAGTATTTGATAATTATAGGAAAAAAATTAATGTAATTAAAAACACCAGTTCCTTTTGTTGTTGATTCCAAGAACTCACAAAATAGAAATCATTCGAATATTTATTATTATAAATATTATATTTGACACAAATACCAACATCTTGTAAGGTATGTCTCCCGCCTTCTTGGCATGCCTTCGTGGTGTAGTGGCTAGCACACTTAAAGCGTATTCGAAAGGTCCGTGGTTCGAGTCCAGGCGAGGGCATTGCACATTTTTCATCTCTCCTGCTTTCAAAAAAGGCCTAATGTCTCTAAAGTCGCGCTCGAACTAAAAGGATGGTGGATCATGATTCTCTACCGCCAGGATTTGGCGACTCTGTCCCCTAACCCCCAATTGCCCTTTAAAAAGTGGGAGTATATAAGGCATTTCTCCTGCTTTCTTCGCATGCCTTCGTGGTGTAATGGTCAGCACGCTCGACGCGTATTCGAGAGGCACGTGGTTCGACTCCCGGCGAGAGCATTGCTTATTTTTCATGACTTCTGCTTAAAAAATACCTAATGTCTCTAAAGTGGCGTCCGAACTAAAAAAGGTGGTGGATGATGATTCTCCACACCAGGATTTGTCGACTGGATCCCCTAATCCCCAGTCGCCCTTTAAAAGGGAGAGTACGTAAGGTATTTCTCCCGCCTTCTTGGCATGCCTTCGTGGTGTAATGGTCAGAGCAATTGACACGTATCCGAAAGGTCTGTAGTTCGAGTACAGGTGAGGGCATTGCTCATTTTTCATGACTCCTGCTTCAAAAAATGCCTAATGTCTCTACAACCTGACTTCAGTTATGAACACAGAGTACACCTCCAGTTGAACACTCATTTCTAGAGGAATGGCTTTAATACATTCTACTATGCATTCTACTGGTAATCAGCCTTACGATCTTGAATGCGCGATAAAATTATCCGAAAGAGGAATTTTCCAAGTGTTCTTTTGTACATCACAACTTAATACAGTTGTTGAAATTTCATGTGCAGATCCTGTAAGGTTTTAGTTAAACTAACCAAGTTTTATTTTAATTTAAATCTTTCTATCTCCTCTCTGTTTCAACTTCCCGTCAGAAGAAGCGCGCGTTTTCAGCTTATGCTAATTTGAAGTACAGCGAAGTACTATTTAAACCAGAGGTAGAAACCTCTCAGTGTGAGAGAGCTTTAGTCTCAGATCACGGTCACTCTGCTCAACGTTCGCCTGACCAGCTAGCAGCTAAATTTATAAGCCATAGTGCTTACTACGTGTTTGCATTTTGAAACAAATTGAAGTGCGCTAGTATTAGTATATCTTGCTACGCACCCTTTTAGTGAGAGGCCAAACTCCGCGAATCGCTCTGTGAGCAAAGTTTGATTTTAATTTCTATTTAGATTTAATCTTAAATTTATTTGATTGTTAAGTTAGGCCCAAGTGCGGTCTTTTACTTTCTGTATCTCTCCCGAGTTGGGAAGTGTGTAAATAAGAGTGATTTATTAAAAGAGGATTTCAAATCCCTTTCACGTGCAGTTATTCTCCAGCACAGCATTTACACCAGAACAATACCTACATTTTATCAGCTCCCTGTTCCAGTTCAGGACTTGAGAAGAAGAACCCTTGTAAGTATTTCACCATGTTTGCAAAGAGCATGCACAGAACACTCAGTTCTGATAGTGGCGCCCGAACAAAAAGAAGAGGATGGCCTCAAAAACAAGAAGACGAACCTGAGATACCTGCTGTACCTGCCCAAAATCCTGAGATAGCACCTCCTGGCATAGAAGTATTTGGCTACATCGTACAAACCATGAGAGCAGCCATGAAGCCAGCGGCAAGTTTTGACGGCAAGACAGCCGTAATCAATTTCCTGGAAAAGCTAGACTCCCACTTCATGTTATATTCAGTTCACGAAATTCAGAATGTCGCTCTTGCTACCAGCGCTTTGAAGGACCAAGCGCTAAGTTGGTTCAAATGCATCGGAAAGAATCTCTTGGGGGAACCAGGAAGCCCCACATATACGTATGAAAATTTCAAGAATTCCTTGGTGAAAGCATTTCCTGTAGTACGAGACCGAGCCAGACTGGAAGCTGAACTTTTTAGTCGATATCAAGAGAAGATTTGTCAAATTTTATTTTGAGAAAAATTCAAGTTTTCAATCTGTTGTATGGAAGTCGCCCGGATCCTGAAATTATTCAAATTATACTTCCTAGGCTACTGCCCCAAGTTCAAAATTACATCGAACTAAGAAACCCAATGACATTAGACAAATTATTTGAGCTCGCAGTACAGTTTGAAAGCCGAAGAACAGCCGACAACGAACGACGACGCCAATTTGAGCGAAGAAGTCAGTGGAGTTCGCTAAGACCCCAGCAGAAGCAAAATCAAAGTTACGGGAATAAGGCGAAGCAATGGCCGAAGAAAGAGGTGTCTCCTAAATCGAGCGGCGAACGAAGGGAATTCAATAGAAGAACAAGCAAAGATTCCGAGGGCAACCAGAATAAGAAGAATTTAAACTAAGATGGATTTCTTCAAGGAAGGTTAAGAAGTCCGAAGCAGAGCAAAACCCTTCCAAAACCAATTTAAACACCGTGGTCGTGGAGAATTTGAGTTTACCGAAGATTGAAGTTCTAATTAACAACATACCGGCGACGGCCCTCTTGGATACAGGAGCTCAAAGCAGCTTTGTATCAAAAAGATTCTTCAAAAAGCACTTTCGCCGTTACAGAATTCTTAGTGCAAGAGACACGGATGTCATAGCGGCCCAAGGAGAAAAGTGTAGCTGTTTAGGAAAAGTACCGTTGTTCGTGCGTATCAACGACGAGCAAGTAAAGCTTTTGTTTTATATTGTGCGAAACCTGCAAACATGTATTATTCTCGGTGTGGACTTTTTTAGGTTGGCAGAAGCAAAAATTGATTTCAAAGGGGGAGAGTTGACGTTAAATATGAAAGCTATAGAAAGCAAGAATGAAAAGCCCCCGCAGCTGGACTTGCAACATTTACCAGCAGAAGAAAAGGAAAAAATCCAGGGACTGGTAAGTGATTTTTCGAATTTATTTAGTGATGTACCGGGTTTCACACAGGTTCTGAACCACGACATTGACACGAGGGATGCTCAGTCAGTTAGGCAAAAGCCTTACCGCTATGACAGGGTAAAAGAAGAAATAATTGAACATCATATTAAAGAGATGTTAAAGAATAAAATCATCACGCCAATTTCTAGCAGTTACGCTAGCCCCGTTGTCCTGTGTAAGAAAAATAATGATTACCCGATTACGCACCCGAAGCGGTGGCGTTTTGCTATAGATTATCGCAAGTTAAATTCAGTTACAAAATATCCTGTATATCCGTTGCCGATAATTGAAGAAATAATTCGAAATATTTCGTCTACAAAATACATGACTACGTTAGATCTTACGAGTGGCTATTTTCAGATTGGGGTAAAACCCGAAGACGTACACAAAACCGCGTTCATAACTAAGTCTGGCACGTACGCATTTCTTAGAATGCCTTTTGGTTTATCCGGCGCGCCGGCAACGTTCCAAAGATGTATGGACATCGTCTTAAGACCAGTCCTTGGTAAAAGCACGTTCATATATTTAGACGATATTATAATTACGAGTAGTAATCTAGAACAACACTTACAAGATTTAAGAAAAGTGTTTTCATTGTTAAATGAAGCTGGTTTAAAGATAAATGCGTCCAAATGTAAATTTGCCGCAAAGGAGTTACGTTATTTAGGATTTAAAATTTCCCAAAAGGGAATCGAAACTGATCAATCAAAAATAATAGCTATGAAAAATTATCCTGTGCCTAAAACAGCGAAGAAAGTATCGTCGTTTCTTGGAATGTGTTCATACTATCGGT
>KK117878.1:526256-559555 GCA_000611955.2 Stegodyphus mimosarum | reverse complement strand
TTTGAGGAAATGTGTGCGAAACTGGGCATACGTCATCTAAAGTTGGTCCCGTATCGTCCGCAGTCAAACATAGCGGAACGGGTGAATAGAAATGTAGTGAAAATAATTCGAAGTTATGTGAAAAACTATCACTCTACCTGGGATAGCCACATAAACGAATTTGCATTTGCCCTTAGGACCGCCAAACACGATACTACACAAAAAACACTCGCTGAACTGTTTCTTGGAAGAAAAATTTTGACGCCCTTAGATAAACTTTTCTTTGTCCAGGAAAGGGCAGAAGAATTTAAAATGAGTGACATACAGAATTTAATACGGGAAGCTACCGGTAACATAGAAATGGCCCAGAGGAAACAAAAATTATATTATGACCAAACAAGAAGAGGGGTCAAGTACAATGTGGGAGATGAAGTTCTAAAAATAAAACATAACTTGTCAAATGCCCCAGAAGAAAAGGTGGGGAAATTCTTTCCGCGTTTTGAAGGCCCTTTTATAATTAAAAAAATTACAGGGGCAGTGGTTATATTAAAAAGAAATGACGGACATACAATGACGGCAAATGTTGACCAGATAAAGCCTTTCTAGAATCGCAACAGAATGCCAATATTTAAAGATTTTTTTCAGGATCCGAGGCAATCGACTAGCCAGGAAGATGTACTTCAGCAAAAACAGCAGGAACCAGCTACAACGGCAACGAAAAGTCAGAAAAAGAAAGCTCCCCCTCAACAAAGTAGAAATAAGAACCAAAAATGTGGATTCAAAAGAAAGTCTCACGATGCAGGTGACCAGATCTACGAACGGACGTACGAGCAAGCCAAGAGAAGAAAACAGAATGGGCAAGGAAAGCCCAATGTATCCAAAAGAACGGCGGAATCGTCGGACAGGTGCCTGAGAAGCAAGAAACGTCGATTGCAGCCTGAGAATCAACGTCCCGAATACAGCAGGAACCAGGACCAGCAACGAACAAGGGCCCAGGAGAGAAGGGCCCAGTCCACCAAACGACCAGCAGAGCAACCTCCTCTTCAAGGAAAATTTCCGAGGATACAACGACGGAATTTCAAAAGGAAAAGAGATGAGCAAGCTCCCAAAGAACAACAACCAAAGGCGAGGAGACTGAACCAAGCTGCAACACACTCAACTTTCAAGGATTGGGCCAAGAAAAGGATGGATGATCACAATAAGATAAGTAGAATTTTGTATTCAAAAGTTTAGTTAATTTTTGAGTGTACTGCAAGTTGCAGGGTCGATTTTACCTCAAGCGAGATTGAGTTTTACGCCAAGTGGGCGATAAGTTCTCATCTTGAAAGTAAAATGTTTGTGTTAAAAAAATTTGTAATTCTTAAAGACTTAAAATTACTTAATGTTTGTAAATAGATTAATTTTGTAAAAGCAATGAATTGCTGAAAAGAAAAATGTTAACTAAATGATTTTGTATGACGCTTTGTCGAAAGACTTGTAAAATGTCTAAAATGAAAAATCGGAAAAATTGAAGAACACGATTTAGTTTCTGGACTATTAATTCAATGTAAAGTGATATTTCAAGAAAGTACCTTGAGAAAGGAATAGGAAGCACTTGCTGTAAGCTTAGAAATTTAACCTACATTTGTATTTCATGACTACTATGAAATTGTTAAAGTATTATAAAATGTAACAAATAATATTATGCTAGCAATGCACGTTAAGTGCAATATCAATGTGAATTGTGTGTGCAAACTGCGAATTGTATGCATGAAAAGCTAAAGTTTGAGTAATTTTAGAATGCAAGTGTTAATTAGGCTCTCCACCAAATACACTTAAAGTGTTAGACATAAAGCTAGTGAGAACCTTAGGTTTAGCTGGTTATAGGACGTCTTTTCAGGTCTCGTATGTCATGTTCTAACTAATGTTAGTCGATCGTAGGTGGAAGAGTTGAACACCCCCGAACACAGAAAACCCACAATGGCGGTTTGCTTTGCATCCAACACCGGTGAGAGAGCATTGGGGGAAGAATTTAATTTTGCTTGAATGATAATGTGTGTGTGTGCGAATTTACACGGGTAAGAATAAAGAATTGTACCCAGAAATTACTGTTATTATGTTATACTAAAATTCCTTTCCTTCCAGATTTTGCTGGAAGGAGTAAGACTCTTGAAAGAAAAATGTTGAAGATTGTTGTTCCAGCAAATTTCGCCTGTAACAAAAAGTTTTCACAAACAGATATTGCCTTGTAAGAGTTGGCCTAAGTTTAGAACAGTTAAATTTCGACTATTTCTTTAGAATTGCGAGTTTCAACATGGTCCGTTTGGACCACAGTAGCTTAACTATCGCAATTCTGTCGAGAAGTATGTAAGGTTTTAGTTAAACTAACCAAGTTTTATTTTAATTTAAATCTTTCTATCTCCTCTCTGTTTCAACTTCCCGTCAGAAGCGCGCGTTTTCAGCTTATGCTAATTTGAAGTACAGCGAAGTACTATTTAAACCAGAGGTAGAAACCTCTCAGTGTGAGAGAGCTTTAGTCTCAGATCACGGTCACTCTGCTCAACGTTCGTCTGACCAGCTAGCAGCTAAATTTATAAGCCATAGTGCTTACTACGTGATTGCATTTTGAAACAAATTGAAGTGCGCTAGTATTAGTATATCTTGCTACGCACCCTTTTAGTGAGAGGCCAAACTCCGCGAATCGCTCTGTGAGCAAAGTTTGATTTTAATTTCTATTTAGATTTAATTTTAAATTTATTTGATTGTTAAGTTAGGCCCAAGTGCGGTCTTTTACTTTCTGTATCTCTCCCGAGTTGGGAAGTGTGTAAATAAGAGTGATTTAATAAAAGAGGATTTTAAATCCCTTTCACGTGCAGTTATTCTCCAGCAGAGCATTTACACCAGAACAAAGCCTACATTTTATCAGCTTCCTGTTCCAGTTCAGGACTTGAGAAGAAGAACCCTTGTAAGTATTTCACCATGTTTGCAAAGAGCATGCACAGAATACTCAGCCCTGATAATCCTTTTATCGATTCCTCAGCTATTCTGTGAACTTTTCTTATGCTGCTTGATAAGAAGCTAGTTGCGCTGTTATCAAATCATGCCTTCTTAGATTTCAGGATGCATATTCCTATTAAGCTTTTTCCTGCAGGTTCACCACCATGATTGTTGAAACACTCTGATGGCTTTGATGGGTTAAGATTGGAATCTGAATCATTTTGCAACATAAAATTCGCTGTGCTCGCTTCATACCATCTTTTCTGTTGCATAAACGAATCCATAATAAATAAACTCGTCTTTACATTGCCCTTTTCCGACATAACGAGAGTTACAACAATCAGTGAATAGTAATTATAATTTTTCAAAATTTGTAGAAACCCTTAATGCAGTCAATTTATTGTATTTGATATAAGATTAGTGTTGGGAAATTAAAGAAAATTATTAGACAATTCCACATGAAACCACCTCATTAACGTTTGCACCCAGACCGCCTGATCGGTACAGTGGTTAGGATGCTTGCTGCGTATCATTGGTTCCGGATTCGAATATCAAAACAAAACTGGATATTGGTGTTAGGAAAGAGGAGCAAAAAATCTTTGGATTCTTCCCTCTGCTTGTTCTCCATCAACATTGGGACAGATCTCCCCCCCCGGTCGTTGTTTGATTCGGTCTCCAAATGCGATGCAGCCTGTGTAATATTCTTGTAGACGAGACGGCTAAATAACCGATGAACATTTGCGATTCGCAACGAATGTGTTAAGTTTCAAATGCCCGGCCGTTCGGAACAACAACGTTCGTACTTTGAATATAAGAACATGTGCGCATATCAGCCAGTTTCCCGTTTTATTGTATGTGCTTTATAGTAAATGCGATGCATTAAGGTAGGATAGTGAGAATCCATTCTCAATAATCTCGTCATGACTTCTCTAAACAAATTGTTGATTCTACGAGTACTTTATGATGAATCGACTAAAAGCCTTAATCAAGATATAGCTTTTAGTTTACCCATCATCCAAGGATGAAAATATAATATTTCCAAATTCATAAATTTTGAATTTTCCTGGGTCTCATAGTTTAGAACTTCAATCGATAATTAAAGGACATAGTGTCTTAGGTAACCGCCCGTTCAACGAAGGGAACCTTGCTGAAGAGCAGAAGCGACTTAGTCCTTGGAATTATTTCCACATATTTCACTGATTCAATATTCTGGAATTTTATGAAAAGTTGAATGCACAACTGATTACCCAGATTTTTGTACCGATAACAGAACTATTAATGACTCTCTCCATTTAGCTTCTGCGTTTCATTGAGTGTTCAACTAAAATATGTAACCTACTTAATATTTTGCATGAGCACAGCTCCTACCGCGATAGCAGATGTGACAGCAGATATTTCCATTGTGTCTGTCTGGTCAGGAAATGTCATGACCAGCTTGAATTAAAGCAGCGTTAAGCTTTTCTGAAGCTCTAATAGCCTCTGACGACCCATCTAAGCTTTTTTCTTTTTAAATTTAGCGACGGTTCCAGTATTTCAGCAAATTTTTAATGAATGTCCTATTGTATGAACTTAATCTGAGGAGGCTAACTTTTTCGCCATATCGGTGACGAGTATGTTTTAATTGCAATGATTTTTAACTTTGTTTTAACCCAGTTTGACATATTTCGTGGATGCATTTGCTTTTAAAAACGTTTCGTGTAATGGTGAAATAATTTAACATAGGTCCTCAGTGTGCTCATCAACTGGTATTGGTAAATATGATATCGGCTAAATAGATAAACTTTGATTTCCTTCTTACATTCCGCAAAAGAATGTGCATCACTCCATAGAATGCAACGAAGACTCTACATAGCTCTAACGACAGTTTTAGAAATTTACATACACACGATTTAGTGACGAAGACTTATTCTCGAGGCTTTGGCTAATTTAAAATACCCAAAAGTTTAATGTTGTTGTCGTGCATTTAGTCGACCTAGTCTTTCGAATAATATCTGCAATTATTAGTAACGAGTAAAATTGATATTTCGTTACGCTATTTAATTTCCAATGATCGACGGCCAAGCTTTAACTTGAAATAAAGGGTAAAGTATTATTCTTCCAGCACAAAATTGCAGGACTTTGTGAGAATTGTGGCTTTATTCTCATTCATTTCCCTAACATGTTTTTTCTAATAATGTTCTCTTTAACTTTTTCGTATATGTGCGATTTTGCTTTATAAGGGGAGTTTTCACACGCATCTATCTCGAGTGCGATTACGAGAGTCAACCCACTGGTCTCATCAAAGTGTTTACCGAATTCAAGAGTTTCTGTTTTTTTTTTAGTGGAAGTAACTTTTCCAGATCCAGAGCTGGTGGTTCAACAGTCCTCACCTAAACCTTGCTCACTTTAGCTCAACATTGTCTGCTTCAGAATTAATAATTGATGCCCTCTTTTTTCAGAAAAATCTGCCCTTAATCTCACATTAGCCTGCAAATTCCTTACAGCACAGAACAACGCCCTATATTTTTTTCTCTTCGCCTGGACGTTTAAAGTCACGATACCTAGGCACTCGTAATACTGATCCTGTAGTACTTAGTCTCTGACAACTTCGAACAACTTACCCTTCTCGAAGCGTTTATGAAAGCATTTTTCTGGCAAGGAATTACACTGCTTCTGATGTGCAATAACGCCAATGAGAGAATTCTTTTCAGAACCGTTTAATTTCATATGAAGCGTTCTCTAACAATATCGAAACCAGCCGCACTTGAGAAGCTTTTTTCCTTATCCTGGAGCAACTAACTCTATGATTTATAACCCCTGAGTGATTTATAACCCCTTACATTAACAAGATTTTTATACACCACAGTGATTGAACCCATAGCCCTCTACACTGCCGCAATATGGGCGACGCCTAGGCCAAGCCGGAAACTTAAACAACTACAGACCATTCAAAGACCTTTCACACTAATGATGTGTAAAGGCTTTCGAACCACT
Organism: Stegodyphus mimosarum; assembly: GCA_000611955.2. NCBI lineage: Eukaryota > Metazoa > Arthropoda > Arachnida > Araneae > Eresidae > Stegodyphus > Stegodyphus mimosarum. The sequence goes on along the minus strand of KK117878.1, from coordinate 553,627 downwards.
GCCACATCTGCAGCCATCATCCTCGCAGGAATACCGCTACTATACCTTAGAGCCGAGCAAGAAGCTACAATAACCAGAGTCTTGCAACTACGCAAAGACGCCACCTTCCACGATACAACCCAAGTTCCGACCTTATATGAAAACCCTCGCCCCACTCAACGCCTTCACCCAGGCATTCAAGGTAGAAACTTTCGCACCACCATACACAACAAGAGCACTCCTAAATATTCCCAACGCTACACATGTCTACTACACCGATGGATCCAAGACGGAGTTGGAAGCGCCTACATTTCCTACCATCAAAATGAATATACCAGCTGTAAGACGGCACTGCAATAGCGTATTCCAGAAAGAAGCCTTGGCCATCCTCAACGCCACCAACGACATACTAAATAACAGCTACCACCAAGCATGCATACGTACAGACAGCCAGTCTTCACTCCTGGAAATTCAAAACTTAAGCCATACCTCTCCAATTACCTCCGAAATCCAAAGGCTACTCTCCGTCAACCACCAGCAGCGCATCCATCTCACCTGGGTCAAGGCGCATGCTGGCCTCGATGGAAATGAGGCAGCAGACACCTTGGTCAAAGAAGCCGCCACCAGTTCCGAAGTCCAGCAAATCCGTATCCGTGCACCACCATCGTATCTAAAGAGGCTCCTAAAAGAAGACCTACTCAAAAAATGGCAAGAGGAATGGAACGCGTGTGACATTGGACGGCGGACCTACAGTTTCCTACCAAAGGTCTCTCTATCACGCCTCATAGCCATACCCCAACTCACCCGGTTCATAACGGGACATGGCCCCTATCAGTCTATTATTATAGGCACAACATCTCCACTACAGATGCTTGCATGTGCGGCCAGTCTGGATCACCAGAACACTGCATCTACACTTTCCCACTCACAGCAGTTAATAACATTAATCATCCTACTTCTCCGACAGATGCCTTTCAACGGTTCATTATTAAAAAGAAGTCTGCTATCAATAAAATCTACAAGATCATTGATCAACTTGCAGCTATGGGTCAAGATATATGCGACCCTGCTTAAATTCCGCAACGTTCGCCACTAACAGAAGTCAACATTACAATGTGTTATCAATATGCCACCGTACTCGGGGCATTCACACACTCAGCAACCTATGCGCTCCGCAAATATATATTCGCCATGATTCCCCGTGTCCCCATAGCAATGCCTAATAATCACATGTTAATCCCATACCATGGCCCCTCGCCTGTAAACACACCCCACAATGTATCTAATATGTGGTCATTGCGGCCTAATATGTACCTAACATGTGGTATATGTGTATCTATGTATTTTAAGTGTGTTTTATGTGTCTGAAGTTTTCAGGGTTAATTAAGTGCATCTTTGTTGTATTTTATGTGTTTTTCTGTATATTTCTGTATTTTTGTGTGTTTTTAACATATTTTGTGCTTAGCTCTGAGCCCCTCATCTGTAAATCCGTCTCACAACTCCCACAACTGTAATCAGTCAAACAATGTCAATAAGTCGCCCCTGTTTCGACATGAAAACTCCTTTTGCACTCCCAATAAACTTTCGGTGGGGCCTCTTGAGGCCCAAGGGAGTTCTTGCCACTAGATAGTGGAAGGCGAGGGACAGATGCCTGTTTATCTCTGGTAGCCACCAGGCGTCCCCGTCTTCTGTCACCTACCTATCTATGTTGCCCAACGCTTTCTGAAAAATAAGCTTAACAATTCGAAGCTTATTTAGCTTTTACTAATTTGTACTTTGGTGGACGTTGACGAAAGTAGAAGTTATAGTAAAGCCAAAATAATAAGATAGTTGTCTGGGCCTCAGCAGTAACCGAATGATTAAGTTGTTCTGATGTTTTGATGCTTTGGTGTTTTTCCTGGCATTCACCAGGATAATTCGTTTCTGCTCTTGCCAGTATCCTCAGAGAATCCCAACTGGGCCTGACATATGATGAAGTCCAAAGATCAGAGTTCTTCATGCGAGGTAGAATATAAGGGGTGATACAAGAAGAAGCCTTTTGCTTCGATGTTTTTAAAGCAACGCTTGAGACTGTCACGTGGGATGTGGTGGCGAGACCAAAACGCCTAACTTGCCAGCTACTGTACAGAGTAAAACATGCAGGATACAAGCAGTAAAAGAAAATCAAGTAAAAGTTCGTTATTTACATTATATACAATAGAGAGTCAGCTCTTAAAGAGCGGAAATAAATATCTGCGAATATGCAGGCATCTCGGGATGAGGAATGATTAAGACCTTTGAATGCTAATATTTCTACCCGAGTTCAAAGTTAGAAGGACAGGCTAGCTGCATGATCGGTTTTCGTGATTTTCCACGTGTACAGCGTGAATAGGAACCAGTTTCCTTTACAACTTCCTCCACGAAGGCATCCCTTCTCCTAGGCAGACATCCCTTATGAGCTTTTTCGTATTCGAATAAGCTATCCTATATATATAATAAAAAATATATATAATAAAGTCTTACCGGATTTCTTTCTGTTTCTTAGCACTGAATTCCCAAAAGCACGTATGAGCTGCATAAATTCGAATAAAAAATGCCATTTGAGTGTCTTTTGCAAACTATTTTAAAGAAAAGGTTTTAAATATAAATATTGGTATTTTAAATAAAAAAGTGTAGAGATAAATTGCTATCATTATTACACTAATTTAAAAACTTTATTTTTAAAACTTTGCAAAGGGATGTGTAGTTCTGTAGTCTTTCTAATTTAATATATATTGCTAATAAAAGTCATTCTATTCCAAGAAAACTATGATTCGTAGTCAGTAAATTTGCCTTTAAAATACTTTTAGTTCAGAGAGGGAGAACAAAAGTTATAAAAAGCAATGAGACTCTTTAATACGCACCTAAGAGCATATGTCGAATTTTTTAATTTTCTATAATGCACATTTCAGTTATTTATCAGTTATATATCAGCATTTCAGTTTAACAAAACTTCGTTAAAACTGACTTCCTTCCTACCACTCGCTGAAAGAATTTGAAAGTTAACTTTCCTATGTTAAAGTACTTATATTTTTCAGTTCAGATTTTTTTCCCTCTTAAATCGCCAATTGTCGCTTTCCATGCCAAAATTGTGTGCTCTAATTCTAAGCGCGCCAGAGGCAAGCGTTAGACAATGGTCACATGGCCTGGTGACACTGTTGTGCTTCTTTTATCTCCACGGATACAACGCATGCGCGGGTCAGTAATGTCAAATATTTCTTGGTCTCTTCCCACTTTTCTTCCAACTCTTTGTTGACTATTTTACGCTTGATTTGTATTGGTAAACAAATACTTGAGCCATTACGAGGTAAAAGTTTGTTTCGAGCGTAATTCGTACATACAGTAAATGACTTCTTTTGTTATTACGACAATGAATAACTTCAGGAAAATAAACTGCTATTTTCGTTATAAGTAACAAAATTTAGCAAAACTTGTCAGAAAAAAATTTTAAATAAAACTAATCGGCACTTAAATATGAGGTATCGTAACTGTTGAAATAAATACGTGAAGAGATATACAGATTAACATATGTATTATGTAAAAGTAAATAGAGTGAATCTTCTCCACGACTACTACTTATGATTTAATTTCTGTGGAGACTGTTTTCAGCCATGACTACCGGTCATGGCAATTACTGATTTGCATCATTCACTTACCCTCTTCAATCTTCTTGGAATCTGTTAAAGAAAATTATTGAAGCAGAGATGTGATAAATCGGTTTATTAGTAGTCTTATAAATCCGTGAATTTGACCAATAATAACCATTATTATCCGTTGAAATTACAGATTAATAATAGCTTATGTATAAGAACGAAACATTTTTAAATATTAGATTATAAATTTCGCTTAGTAATTCTGAAAACTGCCACAATCTGCCATTAAAATAGTCATCCAGTGAAATCTGCTTGTTTGATTGTTTCTTTTGAATAATCACTTTCTGTTCATAAACAGTTTGAATTTCATGAAGTAAATTAGATATTTTGTTTCCTAAATTACGACCTAATTGTGCTATTTTGTCTTTAACTATAACTGCATTATACTGTTTCAAACTTGGTTTTCATTTGTTTTTGCTTATGAAATAGCACTCGAGGGCTCTCGCTTAGGGGGAGGGATGCCTTCGAGGAGAACTTTCTAAGGAAAGCTTGCTATTATGCAGGTTACACATGGGAAGAACCACTAGAACGCCCATGCAGCCAGCCCATTCGCCGGGACTGAAATTTGGCCGAACTGCCAGTGTTCAGCGACTTTACCGCTCGACCGCTGGTTGCTCTTTGAAATTATAACTACAGCTGTATTAATTTGAATTATATGATAATTACATGTATTACATTTTAAATATTTATTGTTGGCATATATATTTATTGCATTTGCACTTGCAATTTTTTAGTAATGGAATAATAATATCATGAAAATATATATAAATTGTGTAGCTAATTGTCATTACAAACATTATAAATATTTGTATCGTATTGTATCAGATTTTATTCGTATATTATACCATTATTAGTTTTATCTTATACTAAAAGAACTCGTGCTCCTTGCAACACATCTGACACCAACGACTGACTTTGTACTGATATGCTTCACATAGCAGTTCCGTTTTTCGGATTCTTTTCTCGATGATCTTGCGTAATACTTTTGAACCTGTTTATTTATGCATATATTTGGTGTTGCTTCTGAGGTACCTACGAGTCTCGAAATAGAATATATATGATTAACAGTCCTTTTGGGATAGCCCAAAAGGGCTATTAATCTCAGAATACGATTTTGGGTTGTTTCACTTTTCATTCGAGAGTGTTGTCATTCGGGAAAACGTAAGGTATTATTTTTTATATTTAATTTGTCTCTTAATAATTAGCAAACTAAAACATTTAAAAACAACAGATGCAATTATTAAAAATGCTTTTTTTGTTTTTTTTTAATGGGGTTAATTGAAATAAAAACGCATTTAATTCCTGATACATCCAATTGAAAACGTTCAAATATTTTTGTAGAATTACTTTACATATTTTTTCATTTTTTAAATACGCAGACAACGTGTAATGTTCCCATAGTAGTCTAAATGCATATATCTAATATCCCATGAAATATTTACCTATTCCAACTGGGCCAGCTCTATTGATAATCTCTACTGATAAACCATATTAAACTTTAAGAGAACCTTTTTGGACAATCATAAAAATCTGAACCCTTTCAGATTTTTTTTCTTTCCCCAAATCTTTATCGTTACATACTTTTACATTATGTTTTAGTGTTGGTTATAATTATGCTTAGTCTGCATAAACGCCCGGGCAAGCCGTCTTCATTTGGAGGAACTGGGTGTTTTCTTTTTGTTTTATTTAAGCTAACAGTGATATTTTTGGCTACTTTTACTCTTTAGTTTCTCAATTTGCCAGACAGGCTGAAGGGTTTTATTTAGCGTTAAGCCGCCCAGATAGTATAGTGGTTAGGGGAGCCGACTTCGATATCAAAGGGCCTGGATTCGAATATCCGAGAAGGCACGGTTGCATTTGTCCGTCCCCTCGTAGGAGGCAAAGATGGCCCACTATTAGGGGCCTCCATAATAAAGCGACCACCGCTTCTAGCCTTAGCAGTGGCCAACGTCTATGGACTGTTGGGCCCGCCATTGGAAAAAATATAAGTTCGGGTTTTGAAGTATTCCGACTTGTTCGGATTTAATTTCCTTCATCTAAAGTCAGCATCTTTAGGCATTTGTTTTTACAGCTTTCCAAAACCTACATTCCTTTGCTTTAGACCTTTTCCTTTGTTTTTAGATGCGAAAATAAACAGTAGGAATTTCTCCAAGAAATTTCCTTTAACAATGAATAATAGAGGCAGGAACAAATAATAGAGTTTGCCAAATAATAGTGGTAGGAACTCCATGTGTCAAATGATTATTTGATCATCAATGATTTGGGAGGATTACTAGAGGATAAAAACTGATGATATGGAATTGGGCAAAGTTATTCCAACGATCTCATTTTCAATATGGTGTTGCATTTTAGGGATCATTGAATTTGTATAAATTTCTCCTCTAGCAGTGAAATTTCGATTTTTAACTTCGATACTTCTATGGCTTAGCGGCCATCGTGAAAGCAAATAACCAAGCACAAAATACGCGAGTGGGGGAGCCAGCAGAGAAAAATCGGAAATAACAAAAGGGCTACAGAAAGAAGTAGAATGTTCCAAAATTACACTTACTTTAATTTCTGGCATCGATAAGCTCTTTTTTAAAAGCGAAGTAGTAAATACATATTACACTTGCAGAGCTGTAATCAAAGTTCTTTACCCATGACTGTTGGAGAAGCATCATTTCTGGTGAGCTCGTTTTAATTTGATTGCAAAACTTCGCTTTTAAATAGTGTGTAAGTTACATTGATAACTAGTTATTAAATTTGCACTGTGTCTTTGAAATCGTATGTTTAACTTAAAAGTGCTTTTTACCACAACAGTTTACCTAACGTGATACTGACTGTACTCAACGAAACCACAGTTGAGATTTATATCTTTACCCGCTGGATAAGTGGTGCACTTTCAGTTTTGGCGCTCCAGCCTGTAAATGATTGATATCATTTTGATAGAATATACTGGTTTAATGCGTTCTGGATCCCATTAAACAATTTTAAATAATGGTTCCTTTTGATAAAATCTCATTGATGGCTGTTATACCTTCTTTTACTTTAGTATTGGTATTGGTATTAGTTTGGTACTGGATTTCTGGTGCAAAACCTTAAAGGTTATATCCGCCGACTTACAGATTTCATACTTCCACGCACAAATATGTGACAAGCACACATATTACATACAGATAAGTTTCAAACAATAGCACACTTATAAAATCAAAAGAAATAAGGAAAACATGAAACCTGAGATGAAGATTTAGATTCAGATAATGATATCAGATGTGAACCAGGAGTAAGATCATAAAACATGAGCTAAGTTAATATATATAGCATTAAAATACTAAGATGTAGCACCAAACCAAAATCAAATTAAATGATAAAGAACCGACTCTTTCAGGTAGCGAAGTAAATTGTTATTGACCTCTTTCCCGATTATACGGTGAAGAGGCAAGTCTATAAATACTTCAGTCGAAGGCTGTTAAAATGGACATTTAATTAAAGCGTGACGTACGGATGGGACACTATTACAATTTGAACATAAAGGTTCACTATCGGCACATAAAATGTAATTGTGTGTGACTTCAGAATGACCAGTTCTTAGACGTGTTAACAAGACTTCATCCTTTCTAGTAGTCTCCCAGTACTCTATTTTAGGTTTCACACAATTAATTCAGAAAGTGATCATCCCAGAATAACTTTCATTTACGTAAGACTCACTGCTTGATGATCATTTTAATATTACTGTAAAGAACAAGCAATTGTAGACTATGCTACTGTATCTGCCGACTCGTCACCTTATATGCGTACGTGTCCAGGGAATCAGCAGTAAAGAATCTCATACCCATGGCTCTTTAATTTGTTACGTATTCTTAGAATTTCAACTAGTAGAGGATTTCAATTATCAGAAAAACTATCTAAAGCTTTCACTTAATCAGTCGGCTTAAATTATAAACTTTTTCTGGTATTGCTTAAAGATGAATGTAAGAGCAATATACATAGCAGGGAATTCAGCACTAAATATAGAACAGGTATTCATCCCTGTGTTCAAGAAAAACTTGCCTGTATGTTACATCATTAATTTTTCTCTTATCAAGATGTTGAAACACATCCCAGAAGCTCAATTTTCATACTGCCCCAAGGTGGGATATCTATATCCTTCACTGCCTGGACTTTCATATCAGACAAGCAATATTTTTCTATCAATGTTTCAGTCCTTTCGAAGAAATGAAGTACATTAAGGGGTCGTGCAGAAAATAAAATTTTGTAACAGTCATCAACCTTACAGATCTGGAGAAAATGATCAGAATGTGACATAATACTGAAATACTGATAAAGAGACAACTGCTCACGCCGTAACTGAAGCGAGGGTTTGTAACAATCAGCATATAGACACTAGATAGATATTCTGAATGCTCCAGAACGAATTCTTAGATCCTTATGAGGGACAAGATCAAGTTTCATTAAAATAGAAGGCCGGGCAGATCCGTACACAGTTCAGCCGTAGTTTGATCTGGAGCGCAAAAGCGATCTGTAAATGCGAAGTAAAGAACAACGTTCCAAGCCCCAACAGGTGTTCGCCAACGCATTTTAGCAGGTTTACTATTTTGAAAAGCTTTTTCCTTAAATGCAAGACAAGGGGAAGAAAAGTAGGTTTGCGGTCAAACATCACTCCTAAAAACTTAACTTCAGGGACAACTGTAATCAACGAGCCTTGAAGGCGAAACCAGAGCTCATGATAAAGAATTCACCTTTTAAAAAAATGTACGCAAACGGTCTTCTCTTTTGTAAATATAAAGCCTTCACTATATGACCAATTCTGGATCTCTCCTGTTCAGAGCGATCTGCAATTGTCTGTTCACGTACGTCATGTATGCACCTTGACAACTATGTGCAAGTCATGGACATATAGTGATCCTAAAATGGAAGAAGGAAGTTCTTTCAGAGCAGAGTTTATTCTTAAGCTTAAAATAGTAATACTAAAAACGCAGCTTTAAGGCACACCCTCTTCTTGACGTAAAACATCTGATAACATTGAGCCAATCCTGATTTGAAATAACCAAACCCTCAAAAGATTCTGTATGAAAACTGGCAGGTTGTCAAGTAAGCCACTGGTGTAAAGATCACATAATACACTATATTTCCATGCCTTGTCTTCAGCTTTTTAAATATAAAAAAATTGAAACTAAATTGTTCCTTTTGACAAAGGCTTTACGGATGGAGATTTCTAAAACAAGCATATTATCTGCTGTTGTTCTAATCTTTGTAGGAACCACTCTGATACGGTAAGATTCCTTTGTATTTTTCTAATTAATGGACTAAGTGGCGGTTTATCATCTTCTCAAATAATATACAAACGCAACTTGTAAGAGTGATTGACCGGTAGTTGGTGGTATACTTCGGGTTTTTACCTGGTTTAGCTATGACGATGATAGTCGCTTTCTTCCATGCACTAGGAAAGGAATGTTCCTTAAAATTCCTTTCCCTTTCGATTGAAGAGAGTGAAATGTGCAGCCAGTTACTTATAGAACAGATGCTTCAGCATACCGTAACTTACACCATCCAGATCTCGGCTTGATCTACGTGACTGTCTCAGCTCTCTTCTTAGCTAAAACATGGTAAATTCTCAGTTATATGGGTTAGAGTTGGTAAGTTAAACGCAATGGAAACTTACTAAGAGCGTACCTTGACAGAAAGAAATGCCGACTGGTAGTTACTACCTATAAAAATGGTAGCAAAATTCTCACTAATTTTGTGTTTGCAGTTTTTTCTATTGTGCTGATCACTCGGCTCCTCTTTCCCATACTCTTTGACTTGGCGTCTAGGATGTTATTGATGACTCACATAATATCGATGAATCCCTCGAATTCTTGCGCCTTAAATTTTCTTGCATTAGCTTTAGCTTTTTTGAAGGCTATGCGGTTTGGATAGCTAATGTGGGATACCTAAGAAAAGCTTCCCATGCTTTTCTCTGTTTTCTCAGTGCTTCTATATTTTCACGGTTCTAACATGGGTTTGAAAATTTTCTTTACTTTTTATTGATATTACAGGTATAGAGAAAAAATCTGCTTGTATAATAATATTAGCAAAGGTAGTCACTGCATCATCGATAGCCACGTCTTTTACCATGTCTTCCGTGTGTTCGGCGAGAGATGAGAAGAGTTCCCAGGCTGCCCTATCAAATATAAAACGACGTGTTCTTTACATGGGATTTACTCCTCGATAAAGAGATACAGAGATGGAGAAATGATCACTATTGTAAGGATCATTTCCAACACTAAATGTACAAAAGGATAAAAAAGGTGATAAATAGATGGCATGATCAATAGCATGAAAGGTACTTGCAGGCTCGTGGAAGTAGATATCCTGTCTATTATTCAAGAGATAAAATCAATGATTTTCAACCATTTCCTAAATTTGTCTACATCGATGATTTGTGTCCTTACTTCTCCAGAGCAGACTATGGGTGTTATGTCCACTATTATGATAAAAGGTTCAGGCAACTGCTTTATTAAGTAATCTAAATGTTGTTGCTCAACGTATTCATTTGAAAGCAAATAGACACAACAAATTGATACCAGAATCCTCTTTTTTATTTGAATGGTAACGACTTGAAGGCTCGTTCTTAGAGAAAATGAAATGGAGAGTTAGTCATGAGAAGTAAGAAGACGTATACATCCACTCACACGCTCACCTGTAAGATGATGTTTCCTGAGAAATGAGATACTTTGAAGCTTAGCTTCTTTCTGTGGTTTCAGAAGAGTCTCCTGCATTGTCAGACACACAGGATGATGTTTACTGATTAAGTGTTTGATGTTTACGAGCTTTTGATCGAAGCCCCAATAATTCCAAGAAGTGAGAGTGGCCATTATGAATGATGTTTACATTTTCAGTGTTGTATTTTTTTATATGAAAGTAGGTGCTTTGGGATGTTAATTCCTTCTCCCACATCCATGTCAGTTATATTATCTGAACTCCTGCTTCAGAAAGGAACTTGCACTGGGATTTCTAGGAGGTTTTGTAGATTTGTTGTCCTCTTTCTCATTTTCGGTTGGGTTATTTTCGTTCCCTTATTATGTAATATTTTTATTATTGATGGTGTGGGTTTTTGCGCAGTGATCTGCTGCAAATTTAAGAAACTTAAGACAAGCTGCTTATTTTGTACCTATATACTTGTTTGTGTGCCGCCTGATTTCACAAATTTAAGTGCTTTAGTATATGATAAATTTTGGGTGGTTGGGAATCTACTATTAATTTTCCTGCCTCCGTATAGGAAATATTGTTCGCTACTTTTATCATTTGGATCTCCTTTTCTGTTTTCATTTCGGACCAAGTGAGTTTGCTATGATAGGACACTTTCTAGTGATCAAAGCAAAGCATGAAAGCATTTTAAAAGTTTAGTACGTAAAATCTTACGCGGTAGTTTAAGTACTCAGCCTTGATAATTTTAGGTAGATCAGGGGAGAAGGAGGTTAGGATTATGCGCTTCGTATTTATCAACTGACCCTCTCTACGCATCTTGATCCGCCTTGCATCACAGATATTCTGGTCGGACAGCTCCGAGACAATTTTCTCTTCCCATACAAATAGCAGCTCGATTTCGGAAATAACGCCACAACAGTAATTTAATGATTGATGTTCTGAAATATTAATTTCAACTTGCCCTAAATTCTTTGATTCAGGGAGGGTGACAGGTTGGAATAGGTGGGACAGTTTCTATCAGTATATCACCAGAACGCAGCCGTTTGACATTCTTTGGTTCCCCATTGAACAATTTGATATTTTTATATACTAGGAATGGTGACACTGTTTGCAGATCGCCTGTGCTATTTATTATTGATGATAAGAAATCGGGTTAGAATTTTCTCTTGATTGGCATTTACATTTCTCTTGATTTTGTTTATTGAGAAGCCTTTCCATTTTCGAAATTTGTTTTATTTTGAGAAACATACTGAAAAGAAAAAGGATTTGGACCCGGCGGCCTCATCCACCACGGAGTCTAATAAAGGGAAGCAGATTTCTGCGCCAGGGGTAACTTGGTCTGTACGCGACCTAAAGCCCCATAGTTGTCTTTTCCGAAAGCAGAAACTCCCGAAAGCTTGTTCCCAAGCCGCCATCACAAAGGTTTGGTGATCAGCCGATTGACGCCAGCTAGGACAAGGAAGTGCATCCCGTTTAGCTGAAGCAGAGGTCAATACAATGTATTGGGGACAGTACCTCGCCCGTCAACTACCATAATCCTCTTTTCCAACGGCATGGGTCCAACCACTTGGGCAGTTTCTCTCCGTTTACGGCTAAAACTAATTATTGTAATAAAACTAAGGATTGTAATAGCATCTCATGACTAGCTCATGAAGGAAAACCACAAGGGAGAATGTAAGATAAAGATACGAGCAAGGGAAAAAGAAAGGAGGATATATCACTGGGGATCCAGGTTTTTATTGTTTTAATGTGTGTTTATCTGAGCTCTGGTCTTCGAGATCCCTTACGCATGTAATTTTAGTTTTATAGAAATTTTACTTTATTTTATTCTACATTAGTAGTATTCGCAATTATTTTAAAGTTCAAAGTAGGGGGAAAACGCGAACATCCATTAAACAAGGATCATAAATATTATAATTGATAGAAATACGGTTTGCTGGATGGATCAAATATACATTAACGACAGAAAGTGAATGAGCAAAAACTGGAATTTCATCGTAGTTAAATAAGTTCAAAATATTGTTTCTTAATATAGTCTTATCATAATACAACTTGTATGCTATCGAGAGCGGCGGATGCCCACCAGGACACAAAGCACCTCACTGGAGACTGTATGAAAACAACGGGTAAGCGCGAGAAGCCAGCTCCACTGAATGGTGTTGAGTTTCATACGTAAATGCTGTAACTCCCTTGCCCTGCGATCCCAAGCCGTAATTCCGTACATGACAATGGAAATAAAACCATTAGTATAAAGAAGCCTCAAAATATCGTTTCTTTTATTTAAAATATTGGATGGGCAAGTTCTTTTGTAAAAATTTAAAATTAGATCAGTTTGTTTTTGGATATAATTAAGATGATAATTAAAATTGAGTTTTAAATCCAAATAAACACCTAAATATTTAAATTCTTGATTGATTTTCAAAATTTTACTATTAAATCTTAATCTAGGGAGTCGAACGTGGCGTCCGGACTTGAGAGAAAATAAAAATTTTGTTTTCGCAGCATTTGATTTCATTTGCTCGTCAGAGCACCATTGATTAAAGATTTTCATAGTGTTATTAAATTTATTTTCAACTTTTTCTAATGGTTCAGCTGTAATTAAGAAAACCTAATCGTCCGCATAAGCAACCACGTCGACCTCGAATCAAATTCTGCCTTTAAAAGTTTATCGACTATGAGGCCCCAGAACACAGGAGCACTACTAGACCCTTGTGGGCAATCTTTGAAGATACTGCTTTTAATTTCAATCCTGTTATTCGGTTTACAGATAATAATCCTATTATTGAATAAATCCCCAATCAGTCTGAAACTATTTGAGCTAATACCAATATTACACTAGGAGGACAGAAGAGAAGGCCAAGAAAAGGCATCAAATGCACTGAAAATATTGACGGAGAGCACCGTGACGTGTAAATTAGGTTTATTACGTCTTACAAAATCAACCACCCGGTAGAGAGTTGACCTACAAGGGACAAAACCAAACTGTCGTTCTGAAATTAAGTTATTGATAAATAAATGGTGATAAATCCTTTTTGTAATCAACTTATTAAGAGTTTTACAAAAGCTTTCAGTAAACAGATAAGTCAAAAACGATTCTCTTCCTTCGGTATCAAAATAAGCTTGGTTACTTTCCAAGCATTAGGGAATGTGTGTAATTCTAAACATTTATTAAACAGCATTAAAAGAAAATCAGGGAAGCAATCAAAACTTATTAGGTCCTATAAGGTATTTTCTCCCTCCTTTCAGTATGCCTTCGTGGTGTAACGGTAGCACGCTCGGCGCGTATTCGAGAGGTCTAGGAGGGCATTGCTCATTTTTTGTGCTTCCTGCCATCCGAAATAATCTACTGTCTCTACAGTGGCGCCCGAGCTAAAAGGTGGTGGATAATGATTCTTCACCACCAGGATTTGACGACTGGATCCCCTAATCCTCAGTCACCCTTTAAAAGGGGAGTATATAAGGTATTTTCACCCTCCTTTCACCATGCCTTCGTGATGTAACGGTAGCAAACTCGGCGCGCATTCAAGACGCCCAGGTTTGAGTCCCGGCTAGAACAACTGCACATTTTTCAGGTCTCCTGCTTTAAAATAAGCCAGTTAGCTATTCTTGCTTGATGACATGTGTGACCTTCTTTTTGAAACACAACCATCTTGTGTGCCTTCTTTACTTTTACTCTTTGATTAAAGAACACTCCATGTCTGATATGTCCAGCCAAGCAGTACAGCTGAAATCCCACCTTGGAAGTATGCACAAATCCAACTTCTTGATGTTTTCAACGATCACGATAAAAGAAACTCTGAGATCATATGCAAATTTTTGAGCACAGACATAAACATTATATTTAATTATATTCCGTATGTACAGATGGATCAAAAACAATTGGTCATGTTGGGATAGCATTTGTAATTGGTGAGCACAAGGACAGTAGAAGTGTGCATAACGCTTCCTTTGTCTTGACGTCTGATCTAGCTGCTATATAGTATGCCGTTTTGTTGATATTAAAACTATGCCAGAGATAGTTCGTACTTTATACAGACCTGTATAGTGCACTGAAAGTTTTCGAAATCTTTTCCGACACCCATAAACCTGAATTTGCTGAAGTTCTAAAGCTAAATTTAAACTTACAGATGCGGTGGCTGTCAGGTTTTTTTGATGAGTTCCCGAAAATGTGGGGGATCAAACGAAATAAGAGCAGACTTTACATCTAAATCATCCCTTGATTTGTGAAGCCAGCTTGTTCCCCTTAAAGATATACAGAAAGTCATCAAGAAGAAAATCTTGAACAAGTAGCAGCTGCTATGGGGTGCACAGGTCAATAACGAGCTAATAAGCGTGAAACCTGTAGTGGAATTCTGGAAGACAATTCGAAACTGGAGGGAGGGAATAATCTTGAGCCATCTTAGAACTGGTCACTCTTCCGTAAGATTTCTGATTTCCCACCCTTTTTTACTTCAAAAGAAATTTCGAGAATATTACAGGCATTCCCGAGAATACATCAAAATTTGAAAAAAAAATCTAGTTAATTTGTTAATTTAAATTGAAATCAATAATAATTACATAAAATTAGGATATTCATAAATCCCAAAAGTTATGCTCTTTTATACAATGAGGTAAAAAATACAAATAAAATGTACTGCTTATTTATTTTTAAAGTATGATTTTTAAGAAAATATAAGCAATCTGTGGTTTTACCACTCGGCCTAGTTCTTAGCTTTATTATGAACTACTTGGCAGCAGAGAATACCCTCTTAGCTTCAGCTGATGTTCGAGGAATTATTTTCAAAGCCTCACCCAGTTTTGTAACATTTAATGATTGATTTACCCATTGTGTGAAATAATTGCAGTTGTTGCTTTAGTATCTTGTTCAAGTTAGAACTTTTGCTGATTGAACATATCTTTGAGTGGATAACATTTCTAATTTATCGTCCAACGTTTGGACAGCAATCTGCGTGTTTTCTTCTAAGTGCGAAAAATTCTACAGTTATTCGACTTCCTCACAAAAATGGTTTGTTATAATTATTTTGGCTTGTTAAATCCAAAATTCTTTTATTTGGTAAACGTGAAAAGTGACTAACTACTGAATCACTAACTGCAGCAGCATTATACTTTCTCCCAAAATTTAGATATTGCATTAATCCAACTAAACTGACGTTGCATCTTTCACTTATTCTTTTCACCAAAGAACATTTCATACTCTTAGCAAATTCTGAGTTTTGTTGGCTCAGCTTTGAATTAATGAAATCAAATACTTCTTCAGCAGTTAACAAAGTCACATTTCTACTGCATAATTTTTCTAAGCCAATTTTTACTGGCTTCAAACCTGCTACAGTTGCAGGCAAATTCTACATCAATCTCCAATTCTACACCAGTCAAAATTTGTTTTCCTTTAATATCAATTACTGCTTTTGAAACTGCTAATTATATCTCTAAGCGTCTTTCAAACATTTCAACAAACTATTCCAGTGTGTTTTGGTACCTAAACAAATCATCTTTTCACAGCCAAACTCTGCTTTACCATAATTTAGGGAAATATCATATCTGAGAGGTGATTTCCTGAATAATTTTACAATGCCGCTTATCTTTTTATGCTGTTGAGTGTGTAAAGGTTAGTAATAGACTGAATGCACAAGTCTGATAATAGATTAATAAACTTTATTCTTATCAAAAGAAATATAACAAAACCCTGGAATTTTTCCTCAGAGATATTCGTAAAAGTGTTAACAATATCACGCAGTATAATCAGTAGTTATACTTCAAGCTACTAAAAACGTTAAAACACAACGCAATCCAAAACGTGTCTAAAGAGAAAGCTAATTCAGTTTCTCAATTCACGCGGAAGTAACAACTCACAACAATAGTAACTAAGCAACTGAACTCAGACGCTCTCTCTCCGGCCTTATATAATTTTCAACCGGTCGAGAGAAATTTCTAGTAATTTCTATTTCTCGAGATTTCTGGAAAGCAATAAGAGGATGGAATTGCGGTTACAGCTAACATAGTGTTCAAGTACGTTTATTCAATTTAAAAAGAAATTACCGAGATATCCATTTACACAATTTTAAATGCACGTGCTCCTGTATTCTTATTTTTCCTGCATAGCTTTCTCTTAAAATTTGTCTCGTGCTGCAACAAATTTAATTATAATTCTACTAAATTTAACTATATAAACACAAAATTTGTAACAATACTTTCACATATATCAGTCAGAATTATTTTTTCTGCATTTACGCCTTTATTACAAATATTTACAAGTATATAGCCCTCGTAAGCTGTCACTTAGCCAATTACATATTATACCTTGTTTGGCAACATAACAGTATCAAATCTTCAAATAAATTCCTCTTGGGAGGAGAAATTTTGTACATAAGAGGTCAGCTACCTCGATAATAAGTTTACGGGTGTTCGAGGAAACGAATTTTGAATCGAAACAACACATCCTAAATTTTCTAATTAAATGAAATACTTCTTCTTAACATTTAAAACAGCATATGCGTTCTTTATATATCTTTAATACATATTTCATATATATTACAATTTTTTAAAATAAAAGTATAACATAGATTATTGTGAAGAATAAGGCTTACCAAGTAATAATAATGGAACACTAACTGGTGAGAACAAATCTTTTCACAGATGTTGCCACTCGGCAAATCTTAACAGTTGCATAAAGGCATTAAATTATGTTGCCACTCGGCAAATCTGAATAGTTACAAAAGAACATTAAATTATGTCCCCGCTATGTTACTCGGTAGTGGTATAATGCAGTGTAAGTTAAGCAACATTAAAAATAAATATTAAATCTAATAAATAAATATGTGCTATTGGAGTTAAATGTAAATTGTTTAAACGGAACGCTTTATAAGCGTTAAGTATGCTCATGCTATGTCAGTTTATAGTCAAAGCAAACAAGGTTTACTCCAAGAAGCTGTTCTGAGTCCGATTCTTTTTAATATTATGATCAATGATTTAATAAACACTATTTCCAGTTTTGTCCCAGGCGTGAATTTGTTTTACTGTTTGCTGATGATGTGGTGATGAGTGCTACAGGATCTGACTTTGCTGGCCTAGAGAGCTACAACGGGCCTTAAATTTTGTTAACACCTGAACTTATGATAGTAAATATAGTCATAAATAATGATAAAAACCATCTTTCAATTGTTTTCTCTCAGTACAAAACATCACAACATCCAACTTCAATTTAATGAAATAATCATGAAAGACCTGAACAGAATTTTTGATACTGTCTACCTGAGTATTCACTTAGACCCAAAGTTAACTTGGACGAAACATGTTGATTCAGCCGTTGATAACGGATATGCCAGATCAAGGCTATTGAAACGTTCATCTGGTATCACTTGGGCCTCAACCCAAGATGTCTTGTGTGCAGCCTATAAACGTTATGTTTGTTCTGCTGTTGAATATGGAAAGGAGGTTTTGATAACCGCCTCAGACTCTGTTAACACTGGTGGCCCTAAATCAACCCCCATAGTTGCTATGAAACTTCAGACTGAATTAGAACCATTAAGTGAAAGGTGCCAAAGGGGGGCCATAAACTTCGTTGAAAAAATCTTACGAAGAGAAAATATATTTCTAAATTGTTGCAGACCAGCAAGCGAAAGATTAAAAACTCACAGTTGCTTCCTTTCTACTGTCCACGATCTTGATGATACTTATGATATTCCTACACCCAATCACCAGGTTTTTCCTCAGGAATTAAATCCTGTTCTAGATCAAGCCATGTTGGAGGATCACTTAGATCTTGTTTGGAATGTCAATAAACAGCTCTCCTTACAAAGTGAATTAAAAAGTGCTGCTCTGGCTACTATATACAGTAGGTAAGCTCCTGATGATTGGCTCCATGTGTACACTGATGGTTCGATAGAAGGCGCTATAAGAAACGCCGGTACTGGAGCATATTGAAGTACTTTCAGTATTAGCTATCCTGTTGTGAAACACTATGACAATTTTGATGGAGAGATAGCGGCAATATCATTTGAACTGATAAATTGAAAGACAGTCCTGATCCCAATATTGTGTTTCTCATTCATTCTCAGGCTGTTATATTGCCGCTTGTGAATTCAAAATACAATGAAAATGCACATATCCATACTTGTAGAACAAGGCTTTTTGAACTTAGGAATTCTAGAGAAAACATCGCCCTCCATTGGATTCCTAGCCATTGTAGCATTTTTGGTAATGAGTAAGGCTGATAGACTTGCTAAAGCTGGTTCTCTAATGACTGAGCCTGATTCTCCTCTGCCTTTGCGTAACATTAAAAGGATTGTAAACAATAAAATTAAGAATAATAAAATGTCCTTATACAGAGATGCAGCTGTGGGTAAGAGGCGAAACATCCTGCTTAACAAAAAGAATAAAATTCCCAGTTCTTTGCCTCAGTCTGTTGGAGTTGCTTGTTTTTGAATGCTAACTGGACATGATTATTTACAAAGACAATTTTTGTATTGGAATCAAGGATTCAGCTTGTTGCCCTTTATGTCATAAGGGTGATATGGATGGCGGCCATCTCAAGAACTGCCTCGTTGTTTTAAAGTTTTTTAATGGCAAATCTTATGATGCTAGTTTTAATTCTCATTTTTATTCTTGTTCATTTTACTGGGCTGCTCGTCGCTTAATGGCAGAAGTGCTGCGTACGGTGGTAGGATAAAAAAAAAGTTAAACACATTCCACAATAGTGTTTAGGAAAGATATTCTACATTGTTACTAAAAAAGCGTAAAAGTTGTTTTATCGGTCGTTCAGTTCTTGATACTCGAGATGGTTCGTCATTTGTCTCAGACTTTAAGTTTGTGTTTTGAGTTCGGTCTTTAGCTCACTGGTTCAACGCTTTGATTGTTTGATGTTAAACAACAGGTTGATTTCATTACATAGCTTAAAAACTCCATTTGCCAAATCCTGTTTACAGTTTTCAATGTTTAATGCAGCTTCGTTGTCGGTCTATTTAATTTTTCTTCAATCTTTATTCTTACCACCCTTTAGGTATTCATGAAGTATTGCTTGTAACCTACCAGTATCTTTCAGGAACGGTCATTAAACCGTAAGCATCCCTAGGAACGTTCCAAGCTCATGGATATTCTCTGGGAATTTATAGTTCAATACTGTTTTGATTTTTCAGGCGGAGGCCGAGATCCTTATGGTATTTTCCAATTTATCAACACCCATGATGGACTTAGAATTGTTGGTTCTCAAACCGTATTTGTCCAATCTATCGAAAACATGTTTCAGATGATGTCCGCCTTCTACTGCTGAGGAAGACGCAATTAATATGTCATCTAGATATGAAAACGTAAATTCCAAACTCAGAAATACTTCATGTATAACTCTTTGAAAAGTAGCTGTGCTTTTCGCAATCCGAAATCCATTATATTAAATTCATAAAGACCATATTTGTTTTTTCCTTGTATCGCGTTCGGCTATAGGAATTTGGAAATATGTTTTGAAACGATCAGTTTTGGGGAATACTATCAATCAAAATATTTACTTTGATTTGTATTAGGAAGAATTTTTCGTCTCTTTGAATTATTTTAATAGTTCCTTCAAAACTAGGCTATAACGATAAATCCTTCATAACTAGGATATAACAATAATCCTTGACTCTGTCGGCTCATAGGAAGAAATGAATACACACATCCAAATCTTTATGGAAAAAAACTAACGAATCATTTTTCACTATACGATAGAAGGCTTGAACAATTCCATTAGTTTTTTTTTTTAATTTATGTAAAAAGGTTTGAGATTATATGGAAACCTTCGATTTATCGAATTCTTCAGCGAGTTAGGTTGTTTTCCAGTAAACCATTTGTGCAATAGAATATCCGGATTCTTCTTTCAACGCTACCTTAAGACCTAAAAGGATCGTTGGAATGGATCCAGACAACTTAATTAAATTATGACATTTAATAGGAGTTTTCAAAATTCAGTGAAATCTCTCAATTTTGCCATTGACTGTGGATGAAAGGAAGTTGTCTGTTGAATTTTGATTCCGTATGTAACTGGCGAGTTTCGAAAAACTTCACAAGTCAATTGTGCTCCACGATCCGTAATAACTTCATAAGGAAATCCAAAACGAGTGATCCAACTTTCATAATATCTTTTCTAACGGTTTCTGATGTTATGTCACGTAAAAGAACGGCTTTCATCCAAGCAGTATAGTCATCAATGCAAGTCAAACAGTATATGAAATTATTAGACGGTGAATAGGGATTTATTAAATCATTGAGAACTATAGCATGTTCATCAAGCTGTTGATAAGTTCCTAATTTAGACTTTATGTCTTAAAACCTCATTTTTTTACAACAAATACAAGTACGACTCCATGATTCAATATCCTTCTTGATATTTGGTCAGATAAATTTGGGTATCATTTCTTTAACAGTCGATTTTATTCCTGCATGAGCGAGACCATGTATTTATTGAAATATATCCGTTCTAAATTTATTAGGGTATAAACGGTCTGATGTTAGAAGAAGACGTATCACACCCCAAAATTTCTGCAACAATATTGCCACTTCCATTATTGTGACATTTATTAGTAGAAATTTGAGATGTATATTGCAGTTATCGCATTTGCCGTGGTGATGCTTTTCGCTCTTTGGCCCGAAAGCAAATACTAGCGGTTTATGATAGGCAAAAAATTTTAAATGGCGATCTTCTAACATATATTTAAAGTATTCAATTGCAAGATATACTTCTCATAACTCGCGGTCGTCAGTACTGTAACTTTTCTGAGGTCACTTAATCCTTTTTGAATAAAACGCTATAGTTTTCCCGCTTCACGTTTAAATTGCTGGAGGATTGCACCAATAGCCCAACTAGATGCAACTGCGCACAGTGACAAAGGCAAATTTGAATTGGAATAGCTTAAAAAACTCCATTTGCCAAATCCTGTTTACAGTTTTCAATGTTTAATACAGCTTCGTTGTCGGTCTATTTAATTTTTCTTCAATCTTTTTTCTTACCACCCTTTAGGTATTCACGAAGTATTGCTTGTAACCTACCAGTATCTTTCAGGAACGATCATTAAAACGTAAGCATCCCTAGGAGCGTTCCAAGCTCATGAACATTCTCTAGGAATTTATAGTTCAATACTGTTTTGATTTTTCAGGCGGAGGCCGAGATCCTTCTGATGTTTTCCAATTTATCAACACCCATGATGGACTTAGAAATGTTGGTTCTCAAACCGTATTTGTCTAATCTATCGAAAACATGTTTCAGGTGATGTCCGCCTTCTACTGCTGAGGAAGACGCAATTAACATGTCATCTACATATGGAAAAGTAAAGTCCAAACTCAGAAATACTTCATGTATAACTCTTTGAAAAGTAGCTCTGCATTTCGCAATACGAAATCCATTATATTAAATTCATAAAGACCAAATTTGTTTTTTCTGTGTATCCTGTTCGGCTATAGGAATTTGGAAATATGCTTTGAAATGATCAGTTTTGGGGAATACTCTTTTACCTTTTAAAATATGATTAAAATCATTAATTTCAGGAACAGCGAACCTGTCAATAAAAGTGATAGCATTAAGTCTCCTACAGTCTACAGGGATAGAAGTTTCCATCCATTTTAAAGACCATTTTCCAGCGTACTATGAAATTCCTGTTTTGCAATCTGCAATTTTTTTGCTGTCTAGCTGTCTTAGTTTGGCATATACTAGTAGTACTTCAATTAAAACGTGGTCCTTATGGTCCTTAATATTTGTATTCAAGAGGTTTCGTAATATGGGGTATTCGGAAAAGAGATCATCATATATTAATTTATTATGTACTAAACTTACATCATTTATTTTGGAGATGGATGTAATAGCTCACTGAGCAGTAAGGTTAGGTACAATATGAATTAATCCTTTGTTTTTTAAATCAATTAATAACTTGAAATGATCAAAAAATTCGGATCCGATTATACATTTACTGATTTCAGCAATAATGAATGGCCATCAGAAAGCTCGGCGAAGGCCAAGATGAAGAGCTAAAACCTTTATCCCAAACGCTAAATCCATTATCTTTTGAGTGGGATTGAGTATCTGTGCCATTAGCGGCATATAATTTTAAGTCGCTCTGAAGTTTATCTTTTTGTGTAGCAGGTAATAAACAAACGTTTACCCCAGAATAGATCAGAAAATGCAATAACGTGTGTTTTTCAGTCACAAATATTCGGTATTTGCAGCAATCCTGAATATAACCTGCAAGAAAATCAACCGTTAATTTCGCTGTTCGTCTAAGATTTCCGACTTCTTTTGACCCCAAGAACAATCAGATTGGCATTTTTCAGGAATACATTTTGAGCCAAATATGTAGTTGGTAATACCAATACTTTCTAATCCGGTTTAGATTTACGTTTATTACTTCTACTTCGCTCTTTGTATCTATGGCTACTAGGAATTCGAGACTGAGATTGGCGATAAATATTAAAGTTGTTATTTTTTTTCCAAAGGAAAGATTTTCATCATTAATTCATCAACCGAATTTTAGTTTTTTGCCAACGAAATAAATTTCCAGTTTTGAATTCATTTCCATTATTTTATCTGTCATTAATGAAATATTTTCTATCACTTCTTCTGAAACCAGTAAAATATTTTTTTTTTTATCGAGTCAAGCATTTTTTCTAACCACAATGTTTTAAGTACTTAATCTGAAACATCATCGGTAGCGAGCTATCTCACTTTTTGAACTAATTACTGGGTTTCATATCCCCAAGGTGAATGCCAGTGACTAAGCCCTTAATACATTTGTTTTCGCTCTCTTTGAATGTGTTTCATAGTCTTTCTTTAGCTAAGGCCTATTTATTATCGGATGCTTCATCTGTAATGATATTCCAAATAATTTCTACATATTTATGCCTCTAGTTGAGATACTGCGGAATTAAATCTGGTACTATCCACAGTTATTCCATTAATTTCAAAATCAGCTCCTATTTGAAGAAAAAAAAGAAAAAATTTCAGGTTTTTGTGGCTAAAAAAGTGGAATTTTAATACTCACTTTATAAGTTTCCAGCGTTGATGACGTTTCTTCCGTTATCGAATGTTACCGGTCATCAGTCTTTTATTTTGGGTGTTCGAGGAAAAGAATACTGAATCGAAACAATACATCCAAAGTTTTATAATTAAAAGAAATACTTCTTCCTAACCTTGGAAACAGCATATTCTTCTTTATATATATTTAATATCTATTTAATACATATTACGATTTTTTAAAATAAAAATATAACATAGGTTATTTAAAAGAATAAGAACGAAAAAATAATAAAGGAGCACTAACTGATAAGAGCAAAACTTTCCATAGATGTTGCCACTCGGCAGAACTTAGTAGTTGCGAAAGAACATTAAATTATTTTGCATACAAGTTTGACAATTTTCTTCTTTTATACAAGATGGCGACACTGTGTTTAGTTCGCAGATTTTCTATTTGCAGAATTAAATTTTTTTCAAATAATTAATTCCACTTGGAAGAGAAGAAATCTATTTCCTTTTCAGTAAAAATCATAAGGAGGCAGCTTTTAGAGCAGGAAAATTTCGCTTTATGAAAGTTAATTTTCACCCAAACTCCTTTTGGCCCACCATTTTTTGATCTTCTTTTATATCAGATGGCGCCACTATCTTTTGTTCGCGGATTTCCTTTGCATGTATTTTGCTGCTGTTTCCAGTGGAACCGAAGTCAAGTAATTTTTATTCATATTAAAGAGTATTAAAGTAAAATAATACAAAGCAAATCCTTTAGTTTCAGATTTTCTCATTTCAGATGACTGGGTTAATAGCGACGTTTTGTAAAATTCCTATTTGTTTGAGTAACAATGCTTGTCTCCAAAAACATGAATACGAAGCTAGTTTTCTCTTATGAATATTAATTACAGTGCCATAGAACATTTTATGCCACTAAATTTTGATTAATTTTATCCCAGTATGTTTAATAATTTAGTTGTTATAATCAAGATTTTAACCAATACGCGTAACTTTCACTTATTGCATTTAAATTATAACAAAGAAACAACTTTTTTAACGAGGGAAAATATCATAAACTGAAAACATCTACATTATCGCTTGCACCTAGTTGAAGGTGTCAAAATAATTTATAAATTGAAGAATTCCGGATATCACTATAAATAACATTTTATTATAAAAAGGTATTTCTAAAATTTCTATTCTAATTATAGTGAAACAACTTAACAAAATATTGCATTCTTTAAGTTAAAAAGGTATCAATGTAACTCATTTAGATACTTTTCCATTATGCATTTGCCATGCATTTGGATGTGTGTGTGTGTGTATATAACAGAAAAGTATCGTGTATGCACATATACTACATATACACACACATGCCACAATGTGGGGCAGGTATATAATCGAAAAGTAACACCGTCTTAAACAGGGGATTTAAGAGGGCATTCTTTTGATGAGTTGTTTAAATATTTATCTCATTTATTTGGCAGAGTTGTTTAAATATTTATCTCATTTATTTGGCATTATTTCGATGAGTTGTTTAAATATTTATCTAATATACAGAATTTTCGGCACTTTCTTGTTATAGGGCATGTTAGAAGTCAAAGCCATTTGATGAAGTAGCCAAATTTCAGAATTTCATCATAACATACATACAGAGCTGGTGCGATTTGTACTGGGTGGCAAAATTTTAGAATTACATGAAGCATTAAGCTACAAATTTAACAGATGTCAAAATTATTAGAACTTAGGGCATACACTGGCCAACAGAATTTAGAAGTGCCGAAATTTTTAGAATTTATGGAAGCACTGTGCAGTAGAATTTAGGATCTGCTCAGATTGCACAGTGCGGGAAAATGCCTAGCACAGGCTATGCACACATAGAATTTGAAAAGAATTATTGCTGGTTTGGTATTATAATAACATCCTTTAAAAATGCAAAACTGTTTAAAATTAATATGAGGAGGGAATCACTGTGCTGTCTTAAAGGAAATACATAGCACCAGGTATTACTGCTGAGAGTTAAGAGAATCGGATAACAAATGCATAATAATTATTACAATATATATGAAAACATACTTAAAGCAAAAGAAAGTTATTATGAATGATGAAATTAAGCCAAGCTGGTAAAATTTTTAAATTTAGTAAATGATGTTATTTAGGGAATTATATGTTAAATAGGTATATGAATTCCAGAATTACATACATTAAAGTAGAAATCCACAAATGCAGTTTTAATTTGGATATGGCTACTTTTTTCTCCGCACTATTTAGGTGTCATCAAAATGTCTCAAAACTGTTTTGATATGTTCTAACACTAATCACTGCTGTTGACAATATTATGTATGCAAAATACCTTAATTATGATATTTTCTATTTTAATAAAATATTCAAAAATCTTGACAAAATAATTAGTAATATGTAAGATATTTGACATTTATTATTAGAGATACACCTTCTGGTATTAACAATAATAATTTGCTGGACATTTTGTTAAACTTTGACATGCAAATGGGCATAAGGCATACGTAATAGAGGATGAATTAACTATAAAAATGATGCTTAAATCAGCAGTACGGAAGCATTTAGAAGCTCAAACTTTCGAGGTAATAAGTTAACGTAAGAATAAACTTCAGCCTATCAGCCTAGCATCTAGTATAATGCCTGACAACGAAATGCTCATCTAGTAATCAGAATCTAGTGAAGTAAATAACAATTTGGAAATCAAAACAAAAGAATGTATTGAAAAGTATTATCGGCCATGGTAAAAATCAAAGTAAGAAACAATTATGATAAAAGAATAAAACACCAAGCAAATGAAGAAATAAGTGAGTAACTGCAGTCCAGTAGTAAACAATAGTCCAATAAAAATGAATTAGTTCTGTTTCCGCGATTCCTCTTTTCGCGTTTTTCAAAATTCTTCCTGTTCCCGGGAAATCGGGGAATTCAGTCCCCTTCCCACAGCTCGTCTGGAGATGCCACGAAGAGTCATTAAGAAGAGCTGGGCAGTTTCTTTGTGAATAAATTAGCCTTCGTTAAATTGAAGACGTGTCTTAGTTTAGGCTTCTCTCGAAATCTTTAGTTTCATTTTATTTGTAATTCTGCTACAGGATTAGCTGTTATTTTCCCATCTTATGTTAATCAGTACGGATTTTTTAGACATTATTGAAACTAAAAGGAAAAAAAAAACTGTAGCCCTTATAAAGCTTATCTATATCGAATTCGGAATAAAAATAAGGAAAATAAATTGGATTTGCATAAATGAAAGAATTAAAAGCTACAAAGGCGCAATTAAGACCAAAGCGGAAGTCGTTTTTGAAGAAAGAATGTTATTAGAACTTCGTTTTAGAACGAATGCTTATTCTGGAAGAATTTATTATAACTCACCTTTATGCAGAATTTCGATAGAATGTTATTTTTACTTTAGAAAATGATCTTTCGGTTTATTGCCAAAATCATCGCAGAGTTTGAACATCTCTTTCCTTTTAAATACAGTATTAGATTAATTCATGCAAAGATCTGAGATCGTAAATATTTTTCGATTATTCTTTTAAAAATTCCTTTTTTTTCAATCCGCTAATTGGTCCCCCACTATATAACCCCTTTGGGAATCTCGGTAATGAAGATTGATGATTTCGCGGAAACAGGAATGTTTTTGACAATCCCGGAAACAGAAAGACACCATAAAAATGTACTCAAATAGTAAATAACAGGCTTCTTGACATATACAGCAATTAAGTTGTGACCAAGGAAATTTTCATTTTTAAAACTATCAGTTGCAAAAAAATATTGAAACAGAAAGGAATTAATTTAATTTTATGTCACACCATATCAATATGATAATGTTTTTGTCTTTTTCTACAGGCAAAAGTATAGAAAAATTTAAAGAATAAAAGTTACGATCCCTAGTTTTCATATATAAATAGTACTTCTAATAAAACTGGTATACGAGTACGTGTAGGTACCTCTTTTCCCTTGAACTTTTTCCGTGATGGTTCATCAAACACTTAACTAGTTCGCTTACGAGTGACGCCTTTGATCGAATTAAAAATAAATTGCGTTGGCACAACATCTGCCTTTAATAATCTATTTGTGAACGG
>KK117878.1:466385-526233 GCA_000611955.2 Stegodyphus mimosarum | reverse complement strand
AAAAGTTTTCTTTTTTTTTTTTTTTTTTTTTTTTTTGTGCAATTCACTCTTTACACAAATTTTTATCCTTAGCAAATAGATGAAAGGAAATCTTATTTTCTTTACATTTGTACTTGATATTATTATTTGAACAACCGTAACCACTATGCATTATCAACAATCAGAAACTGGAAATGTAAACAGCAATTTGGAAACCAAATCAAAATAAAAAAAGTACAATAGAAAAATGATAAATTAACTGTCAAATCGAGGAAAGAACTCTTACATAAATATTAATGATCAAAACATGGTAAAGCAGCGGACAAAGAGTATTATGAAAACAACGAAGAAATACAACAATTACTAAAGTTATACTAACCAAATGAACGAATAGTTAATTAAAGGATGAAGTAATTATTAAAGATGAAATTCAGATTTAATATAAAATAAACTAAATTTTCGAATTTTCAACAATTCCAACACAGCAAAACATTTTTGTTTGTTTACATTAGCTGTACATACGTCACGTGACCTATGAGGTTCCCGGAATGTATCTCGTTTCCCCAAGGAAGTTCAGCAAGATGGAGGGCTCCAATTAAAACGTGAAACCTCGTTGTCTATATTTGTCCAACCACTGTGACTCGTGCAAGGAGACTTTTCATTGCAACTTTTTTTTTCATTATTATTTTTAAGTATGAGATCTCGTGCTGCATATAAACATACGAACAGAAATTTTAAAAAGATTCCTGGGACTACTTTTCACGCCTAAGTATTGTTTTTTTATGTAAAATATGCTTAAAAGTACCACGGTGTCATGTATCTTCTTTCCATGTGTGAGAAAAGGACTTAATGGAATTATATTAAATGCTTTTTCTTATGTATTTAATATAATTTTATTTGTTTATAACTGTTATCTTTTCTCCTTCATATGCAATTATATACTCTAGGATTTAAACTATAGTATTTGAGTGTTTTTAAGAATTTGTGTCATAATTTCCATGAAAAGTAAGAAATTTATTGTTACTATATTTATGAATGGTAAAGTGTTAAATAAAGTAATTTTTTTCTTTGTGTATTAATTATTGTCCATTTTTATGTATTGTGAACTGTTATGAATATAATTTGTGCATTGTATCAAGGTAAACTGTTCTGTGGTTATAAATTGTTTGCATAAACTTATATATGTTTTCAAAAACGGATTATAAAATTGATTTAATATTTCTGGGCAGTATAGCGATAAAAGTAAGTAAAATATTTACCACAAGTGAATATGTGGAAAATCATGCCCAAAAATTTATGCAAATATATTTCTGAAATTCAAGGTAACTTCTTTAATCGAGATTCATAAATATGATACAAGCATAAAATAAAATTCTTAATTTACATAAATCTATTTTATTTTGCTTTAATATTTATTTTCTTATTGTTATGAAAAGAATCCATTTAATATTTTTATAAGGTTATTTATTACCCTTTTTATAGTTTTCTTTTTAATTATATTAAATACGTTATTTTTCACTTAAATGGACAAGAGTCTGCAGCTGAATATTATTTTTTATAAAATTCTTTAAATACCTTTTGTAATGTGTTACGAACAGTTGTAACCGTAGTACTGCGTGTACTGTTATAGAAACGCTGGATAATTTCTGAGTAATTTTACAAAAATGAGCACAATTTTTTTCGCTGTTCCATATTTACTTCCTTGTACGAAGTAAAGGAAGTATTGTAATAGCGAAAAATTTGGGGTATCATATTCCAACGAAAATATCCATTTTGACCGCTATCAAATGCAATTTAACCATTTTTTGAGTGACATTTGTACGTAACGACAGAAAAAAGGATTCTTTTTACCCAAACGGATTATAAAATTGATTTAAAATAGATTCAGAAGAGATTTTTTCGTGACGTCTGTACGTATGTACGCATGTATGTATGTATCTCGTATAACTCATATACCAGTAGTCTCAGAAAGTTGAAATTTTGTACATAGTACTGCTATAATATGTAGTTGTGCACCTCCCTTTTTGGTTGCAATCAGCCGCACTAAAAATATGTACCTACTCTGTTACTCGGCTCCGTGAGCTTTTTTTTTTTTTATTATTCTTACATGTTGGTAAATATATTGTTGACAATATATATATAATATAATTGGTAAATATATTTGTTAATATTCTTATATGTTGGTAAATATATATTTATTCTTATATGTTGGTCTTGTATATTACGCATTTTTTGCTTTCAAATTGATTGAATTATGTTGCTCTTATCTTCCGGTTAAGGTTTATATGCCTTTAATTAATCTGCATGCAATAACTGTAGAATTATCAACAATTTGAAAGCTGTTTCATTGCGGCTGAGCCTATTTACCATAGCAGCCATATTTGTTTACATTTGAAACTTAGCAAAACAGTGAATTAAGTCAGTTTCTTCAAATTCAGGGTCTTTTTGCCGAGTGGGACCAAAAGTAAACTTTCAGTTTTGAGCACCGAAAAAAACTGCTTTCTTGCCTGCTAGGCGAATTGCTTGCTTTTGCGTAGAAACTCTAATTTTAATTATAAAAATTATTTCTTAATTGCTTTAAATATATTTCGTGTTTTATGTTTCTTCATATTTTTCCATTTTTAATGAAGATATTTTGAGGTTTCATATATTTTTGCTTTGCCGCGAAGTGAGAATTGAATTAATTGAATGAGAAATATATCTCTAATGAATGCGTATGATTTAATATTCCGTACAAGGAAGTCATGTGGCGTCCGCATCAGATTTTTTTATTCGGTATCAGACGAAGACATTTTCCCATTACACGCAGAAATTTTTTCATGAGGTAACATTCGAAATAAATTCGAATAGAATTTTTTTAAGCTTCTTAAGTTTTTAATATAGCTTGGAGATCCACTGACCTGAGCAACCACCTGGATCAACCATCCCTTTATTAGCTGTTGCTTTTGATA
The DNA here is from genome assembly GCA_000611955.2 of Stegodyphus mimosarum. Lineage (NCBI taxonomy): Eukaryota > Metazoa > Arthropoda > Arachnida > Araneae > Eresidae > Stegodyphus > Stegodyphus mimosarum. The sequence goes on along the minus strand of KK117878.1, from coordinate 523,303 downwards.
TATGTTATGCAAATCCATTTGCTGTTTAATTTTTATCACTATTTATTTAGCATTTTAGATTTTAGGATCCCATGAAGATATTTTATTGAATAAAGCCGAAACAAAATTAGAACTTTTCTCGGGTGTCTCCTGCCGCCCTCAAAAAAAAAATTAATGAATGTGGAAAATTTAATGTTTTTTAAAACTGAAATTAAGAATTAAATTACTTAAAATTATAAAATATTCCAATAAAATGCTTTAAAAAAGAAACAAAAATAAGCATTGTTTGCATAATTACTAATCTTCTGAAATTGGCTCATGTAACGAGCTATTTCAATGACATTGCTATAACAATAAAAAATGTGTGAATTTCTGTTTTAGTATATTATAACTAATGAGCATACTAAAATACTGCTGAACTATTAAGCATGCTAAAATAAAATAACTTTCTTTCCTATTCCTCCTATTTCTTTCTTATTTTACATAATATGAGTCGTTAATAAATTACGATAATATTTTGAATAAATTAGAAATATCTGTTTTTAAAGGAAAAGCTGATAAACGCTCAACATGTAGCTAATAAAACTTAAAAAAATCCTTGAAATATACGGAAACACAATTTTAAAGAATTTAATGTTACACATGCATTTAGACTTCACACTATTTCTTGATAATTTCCTGTACATAGTAAATTAAAGATATCACCTTTATGACTTTAAAACCAAAAGTTAGTAAGGAGGCATTTCATTATAAATTTAATATAATTTTACTGAAAATACATGCATAGGATATCGTAGAAAAAAATATGTTTCTTTGCCGCAATGCAATGTTTTGAGTTCACAAACGTGGCCGCCGCTTGTTAGGTAGATTTCATTTTCAGATAGCGAAAAAAACTGCAAACCCTCTTTCCTTTTATTCTAACCTCCTTGATTTTCCTACAAGGACGATCGTGATTTTCAGAGACATCCTGGTGGTTATGAGAAGTTCATTCTAAAGTTCTGCCACGTGCTTTGGAATTAGTCTCTATGGGAGCTCGAGGTATTTCAGATGTGCTTCATTTATTTAATGGGTTTGGGGGAAATTTCTTATAACTGGAGGCATGATCAGCGCCGTAGTTACAAGGAGTAATGTTTCCGAGCCATTTCTATTCATATTTATAGCTTTTATGTAGAGAGCACACTTAACACATCTTGGAATTAGTTTATACACTTCCGAAGAATAGTAAAAATACTGGCAGCTGTGGCACTGTGCCGCACCACCTCTGTGTTTATAAATTTCCACCAAATATGAATCTACATTAATTCTTCCATTTTGCAAATGTGCTCTGCCCAGTAGCGAAATGCTAGCATCCCAGTAGCAAATTCACTAAAACAAAAATAGACCTGAGATAAGTATTGTTGATGAAAATGATCTGCGAAAGGTTGATGGAAATGCTGATAACTTGTTCTCGTGTAGTATAAAGCTAAAATTTTCGGCATATATAACAAAAAATATAATAGTAATTGTTTTGCGCCTCAGTGTAAATAATTATAACATTATGAAGAAAATAACATATTGTAATAAAGGCACATAACACGTAATAAAGGCTACAGATAATTTAGTGGACGAATGATTCATTACGTTCTCCATTTTTGAAGAAGTTTTTAATTCTACCACTTAGCGTTAATGTAATTCCTAATAATCATTAGTATACCCTTTTATCTGAAATACACTGAAGAGCTAAAACATTATGACCAACTACTCAATAATGCGTTGCGTGACCTTTTGCCTGTAAAACAGCTGCAACTCGATTTGGCATGGATGCCACAAATTCTTGGTAGATGACTTTAAGCAGTTTTACCAAATTCCTAAGTAGTGAGTCACGCTACTTAGACATTTGGTAATACCTGTCGTATGCAAGTTATAAATTCAGTCGAGATATTCGACATGGTGGTGTCTGAGTTCTGAGCTGCAGCTCCATGACATTCCAAATATGCTCTATCGGATTAAGATCCGGCGACATAGGTGCCAGGACATTACTTGTAATTCATCCTTATGCTCCTCGAACTACTCCAATACAATTCGAACTTTGTGACATGGGGCGTTGTCCTGCTGGAAGATTCCATTTCCAGTTGGAAAGACAGACAGCATGCAAGGGTGCAACTGATCCGCAATTATGTTCAGATAGTCCGCAGCATTCATGATCTGTTATACCTCAACTAAGGGTCCCACAGCCGCCCATGAGAACGTCGCCCAAAGAACAATACCGCCACCACCAGCTTGTGTATCACCTGCTGTACAGGAGGGAGAAACTGTTCGCCTGGAAGACGGCGTATCCTGACACGACTGTTGACGTAATGAATAAGAAATCTTGATTCATCCGACCTGGCAACTGTCTTTCTCTCATCCATGGTCCAGCCTCAATGTTCCTGGGCCCAATGTAGTCGTAGTTGACAATGACGCAAGGTCAACACAGGCACACGGGTGGGAGTCTGCTGCGCAATCACATATCCAACAGTGTCCTCTAAACTTTGTGTTTTGAAGTACTTGCACTTGGACCTCTGACGTCATTTTTCTTTGATGACACGTGGATGTTCAACACCTTGACATCTACTGCTGGTTTCCTCGTCATTAACCCACTTTGCACAAATACTAACAACGGCAGATCAGGAAGAACCTACCAGTCGTGCAGTTTCGAAGATATTTGTTCCGAGTCTTCGGGCCATTACAATCTGCCCTCTGTCAAATTCACTTAGATCAGCAGCCTTTCCCATCACTCGCAAAAGTACAAAAATGCTACCTTAGCTTGATACGCATGTGTTCATGCAGGGTTTCTGCCGAGAAGAGCAGTACTTATCTGCTACCTCAGATGTTTCCGCAAATGTGTTCCTTTGTTGATTATTCTGGCATGCAGCGGGAGATGCACTACTCCTCCTCTTTTCAGACTCTTGAAGGAGTTCCCCTGGGGTCCTGGAGTATGTAAAAGTCTCAAGATGGAGCTTCTCCAGTTGAAATAGCCTTGTAAAAGAAAAGGAGAAGTGAAGCCCAGAGCTTCGGTGATCAGCAAGCCATGTCTGGGCAGCTGTAGAAGCGCAGGTAGGTGGGGAAATCTAGCCGGAAACACTTGAGGAAGTTTGTCGAATACGAAACGTTTCTGCTAAAGAAACATGAATGGTTCCCAATATGGGAAAACATCAGCGAAGAATGAACCTTACTGACTGACTGATTGGCAGGTTATTGCCGGCAATTCAGTCCTGTGAACTGCGTGTCCGGCTCTATCAATCTTGCCCCAAAGGCAGCATCACAATAACACAATCATCACATAAACAGCAGATAGTAGGTGGCAGTATGGGGGTACCGGTATCACTTGGTCAGGAGAGCCGAGGATCATGGACAGATGTGAAGAAGTTGTCATCTGAATATTAGACTCAGAACTACAAAGTCAAAGCGTACTGTGAACCATAATAATAGTGAAAACTATTACAATGCAATACAACTATTTACAAATATGTACAACAACTATCAAGTGGGGAAATTTGAGTCACAGAGGTGGGTCGCAAAAGGACGTAAGTCTTTATCCTCCATTAATATGCTATAGTTAAAGGTCTGGAAAATATTCATTTGGTCACATTTAAGAGCTTTGTCATAAAAGTGCTATTAAGTTTACGTATGTGCTCCTCTAAAGTATCTAGCCGCAAATCATGGTGAAACCTTACCTTCTCCAGAAACAGTTAAATACAATTCTCACTTAATCACGTGCTCTCTACGTCATCCAGACGAGTTTATTGAAAAATGCGAGGATGGTCACAATGTTTTGGCTCGCCAGTGGTTATTGTGTTGTGTTTGGTAGCTCTTGGTTTTGTATTATTTTAATTGTATTATTATTATTTATCAATTATTCGTACGTTATTTCTCTTTTCTTCCTTATTAGTTCCACTGATTTTATGCTTACTTCCCTCTCAGTGACTTTAATTTCAACTTGTGTGACTTTTCAAAGACTTCTTGTGACTGACATTCTCCAAAATTATGAAGGTTTCGACTATTTTCTTGTGTGTACACCTGAACTTAAGAAAAATTTCTTCGAGCTATTTCACGATTTATTTCGGAACTTTTAATTTGTTCACAAGGGGTAAGGCTTCGTGCCTAGGCACCCTAGTTTTTCAACACCGCTCCACTAGGAAGAATGTAAATAATTACATATTTCTTAACACAACTTGACACTGATTGTTTGTGTTAGAGGCTTATCTCACTCGATCAACAGTAGTAGCAGATCAGCTCTCTGACATCGGACGCAGCCCACGAAATTCATCCTGGCAAAGGGTCAAGATTGTGCCTACCGTTGAGAAGAGCCTTGAGTACAATATAAGTGACATGACGACTTATCTCAGTTCCACCCCCAGTTTTGAAGCAGAGCACCCCGAGGAGACAGATCCGAGGGTTTCCCTCCTCTCTTCCCCTACCACAAACTCTCTAGAGGGTTTTTGCTCGCCTCGTAGTTAGAGTGCCCTATGCCCCACAGACACTATACATTTGCAAACATGCATACCGTCTTCGGGATTCGAACCCGAAGCCTTTGCTACAGCAATTAGCGTCGCTAACAACTATCCCGGTTGGATGGCCAGCTTGACACTTCATATCGTTTCGATCTTTGCAGGCTTAGAGAGAAATTAGTAGACATTGTCTTTATCACCGATAGTAGATGCTGATCGGTCATTCGGGTTCCTTTCTTATTAACTTTCAACCGTGAAGAAAAAGCTGTTCGCATATAAATGTGTTACCAAGCAAAGCGGTTGTTCTTGGTGCAGAAATTCGTAACTTAGCTTACTTACTTTTTTTGACCGATGTATGAGTGAAAGTTAATAAAATCTTTATCTTCATATTTTTAATGAGATTCATATCATATTGTAAGCTAAATAATTCAGTTTATAGATTTTTGGGTGCGTTATTCATATTCGTTTTTAATAGTAATGAAAATAATGCAAACTTTGGTTACAAATAACTAAAGCCTCGAAATCTTTGAAACAAATACGTAATTCAAATGTATTCCTTGACCGAGAACACTTGATTGGAGTACTACCGTTTGGAAAATGTGTGTGTTTCAAGCACTTCATGCCTCGTGACTGTGCTATGTTAGTATATTTCATACACTCACGTTTGTGAAAATTGCAACACCAAGAAGGAATCGTCATAATTGAATGCAATTTAATACACAGTTGAGTGGTAGTGGTACAAATAAATGATTAAATGTTCAAAGCAAACAAACAAGAACAAGAGATCAGAATCAGTATTTTGTGTGGCCACCACGCGCCGCAATAAGTGCTGCTACACGACGTGGCATGGAGTCAAACAAAGTTTGAATGTCTGACTGAGGAAGAGCATTCCATATCGTTTGTACGCGTACCCAAAGTTCGTCTGCAGACGCAACAGGACGAGGATCACGAGCAAGACGCCGACCAATGACATCCCACACATGTTCAATTGGCGACATATCCGGGGAACACGCAGGCCAAGGAAGAAGCTGTACCTGCTGCGCTGCAAAGAAGGATTTAACAATCCGAGCAGTATGAGGGCGGGCATTGTCCTGTTGAAATACAGCGCCTGGCAAGCTTTGAAGGAAGGGAACAGCTTCGGGCTGTAGAACTTCACGGATATACCGGTTGCTGTTCAGATTGCCCACAATTCGTAGCAATTGAGATCGTCTATGATATGCTATGGCGCCCCAGACCATAACTCCGGGTGTTCGTCCACTGTGGCGTTCGATAATGCACTCCGGAAGGTGGCGTTCACCGGCATAGCGTCTGACACGAATGCGGCCATCATGGTACCACAAATTAAAGCGGGATTCGTCAGAAAACACGACATGCTGCCAATCAGCACGCCAGTCTCTATGCTGATTGGCCCATTGTAGCCGCAGGCGGCGATGGTCGTGCGTTAGGGGGATCCTGTATAAAGGAGTCCGTGCGCGCAGTCCACACTGCAGCAGACGTCTACGAATTGATGAAGCACACAATGAAACACCTGTAGCTATTGACCACAGTGCTGCCAATTGTCTAGAGGAAGCTGTACGGTCCGTCCGCGCCATGCGGACCAGGTGTCTATCATCGCGAGCTGACGTCACATTTCGGGGTCCACTCCCGGATTTCCGAGTTGTCCGACACTCGTCCGTCCACTGCTTCCAAACGCGCATCACTGTGCTGCTGTTACGCTGCACACGAGAGGCTACTGCACGATACGACAATCCAGCTTCACGAAGGCCGATGATTCTCCCTCGTTCAAACTCTGTAAGTTGTTCAAATCTCGCTCTCTTTCGTCGACGAGGCATAAGTACAGATTGAGTTAACGTTTACCACTAGCAGATAACCACCGATAACCATACACGCCTCGCTACAGCCGTCTATTTATTCGGATCCATCAGCCGTTCAGAGGGCGCTGCTCAGCATACGCATGCGCTACGGATTTGCAATTCTAATCATTTGCATATCATGCGCTACTTTGCATTTCCTGAAAATTTCAGCTCACTCGCGTAAGTCCTTCATGGTATTGCAATTTTCACAAACGTGAGTGTATTTTCTGCTTATTATTTTGACATCCCAATTTTCAATCTAGTAGTTTATAAACAGTTTCATTCGGAAAGTTATAAATTCAGTGTATGGAAAGTATGCGAGATATTAATGTCAGTTTCAAGGGTCAGATTACGTTTTTAACTCATCTTGTCAATAAATTTGTGCGAGTTTAAAAAAAGGAATAAGGACGTATTATAGGCATTCTGTTGACACTAGCATTCAGAATACTTTGTGAGGCTGACTGAAAATTACTGTCATATTCCAAATGAAAATAGTATTATAAGGATATAATATGTATTATTTAGGCTTTGAAAACGGTAACTGAAATACAGGTGCAATGTTTCAAAAGGATGACTCCGACCGAAATATTCCTCAGAGAATTTCTGCTTCTTAAGCCCTCAGGCTTTGAGATTAATTACCGTCTGATTGCCTTCCTCACCACTTATACAGTGACATTCGCGCTACTCCCTACTATACGATTTCAAAAATTCGCTTTCTTGTCCCTTCAACAGTGGATGGTCGGGGGAAAAAAAAAAAAAAAACATTTTGTGTGTTTCGCATAATTCACTTGCTCTCTAGAATTCTACACTAATACTGCCATATGAAAGATACAAAATGCAATGCAATACAATAAAAATATTATAAAAAAAGCTTTTTTAAAAAACTAAAGCATAATATTAAAAAGATTGCACACATTAAAAAAAGAAAGAAAGGTAATATTAAAAAATGTAAGAAAAAAAATTAACAGTTGTATAGTTTGAATCATGAAATATTTACTACAATATAAAGCGAAAAATAATAATTTTTTTAACTTAATCAGAATATTAAAAAGAGTACTCAAATGAAAAAGATGCTAATATTGCAAAAATGCAAGTGGATTTGATTAATAAATATAAATAAAGCTAAAACTGTTGCTCGATTTTCATACAAAATGAAGGCGAATTGCCCATTAGTGCAAGAAACAATGGTCAAAAATTATTTTCGTGTTTAAATTAAATCTGTTAAACAATACATGTAATTCCATATTAGATCTAGTTTGAAAAAAAGACTGAAACTGATTACAGAAACACTGATGTTTGGTTTAGTTAGGAAATATTTGTTACCAAGACCTATAGTCAATATGAAGTAGTGTTTGCAAAAGTTAATATTTCATCATTCGATCATGAAATTGTAACTTCGTGGGTTTCGCTAGTTTAGGAATAAGAGTCAGCAAAAAACACAGAAAGTTTATTTGTGCTCCGTCACTCTCTTACCTGAAAATTAACAAACCCGACTTCCTACGGGAAAGGTTTTCAAAAGTCTTTAATAGTTCCCTTCACAATCTCAGCACAGAGGGTTGGAAATGCATTCCTATTTCCTGTTTTTTTTTTTTTTTTTTAATGAAACCTTTCCAAAGTTTTCCTTTTTTTTTTTTTTTTTTTTTAATGAAACCTTTCCAAAGTTTACTGTCTTAAAACATATCACAAGACTTTGTGAAACATTATACACAAGATCTGTGTATAAAAATCAATACCTGAAAGACGGAACAAGTGTACTCATAAAATATTAAACAGGTATTATCTCAGTGCGTTGAAATGTGCAGTCTTTTATCTATTATATTATCGCTCCTTACCACAAACATTAACATAGTATAAACAATTCTCAGCTCAAGTGTATTTGACGAAGTAGACGAATTTTAATTTAAATCTTTAATTGCTTCATTATCACGTATTTGCCTGACCAGAAATTTTATGTGGATTTCATGAGCAATGATTTTACTAATCCTTAATGTTCAATTAAAGTGGGAGGATACAGGAGGTTTTACTGGGTTTAAAAAATCATAAAAACCACAATGCTTATAGTGATTTGATTATAACCCCTCTCGCACGGTATTCCAATAAAGAAAGACAGATATTCGGAATAAACTGGCTACGTCCTTTACGGAAGGAAATCTGATCCACAAATACGGCAAAAGACAGAAGAATGAAGAATTGCACTGCCATATCAGCCTGCTAGTCGGTGCATTTATATAAGGCTGCTTTGAATGTTGCTTGTCACTATAAATTAAATTACAACTTAGTACATCTAAATGTGAATGCTGAAAGACATAATTATAGTCAGAGTTACTACCCATCCCTTTTTCTAAACGACAGTCCTAAAATCAGCTTTTGTTTGTTCCGGTTTAGCTCAGAAAGAATGCCACATATCCTTTACTTCCAAACTGCCCTCTGGAGTTGCGTACACAGGCTTAGTATTTTATTATGACAGTAGCGGATATGGAGGCATAATAACACGCACCCAGTTCCTAGGGAGAGAAAGGGCAGCCTATGTTGTCCCAGATGGTGATGACTAGACCGATGGCCAAAAATACGGTGTCTATAGTTTGCCTCCTCCCCTTGTTGGTCTCTGAAACCCGAGGTGTGGACGAGCGCATGGTGCACCCTTGGGGTTGAAAGAAAGAGATCTTAAAAGTCTGCTTTGAGGGATTGAGGCCCTCGTAGCGTAGCAAGTGATTTAGTTGCATCTTTCTTTTGAGGTTTTTTTCTGTTGACATTGACCGGCCCTCCCGCCTAATACGGAGGTTGTTCAGGGTGTGTCGTCTTAATTGCAGGGAAGGTAAAAAAAAGGTTGATTATTTCTAAAACTGAACATTTCTTGCCCCCGAACTGCTCAAAACAATTAAGGGATATTATGATTTTCGATATAAAATGCGAATGAGGCAATATTTTGATGACAGATATGTGATGTATAGGTGTAAGATATGATAAAAAGAAAAAAAAAGCAACGAACAAGGAATAATTATATTTTATTGGTGATATTCGCCAGTAAACAAAACAACTGGTGCATATTATTCGAACAAACAACAGATGTGATTTCTCGGATACAAATGGTTTCTCCTGACCGAAAGCAACCTATTGCAACCGCACACCTACCAGGCATGGAATCAATGAGATTATTAACAACCAATCAGATTCCCGCTAACAGTATCTATCTTATTTTAGCCAATCAGCGTTTTTCTTTCTTTGTACATCGCCTATATATTCGCTCGCTCTGATGATTGCAATCATTTTATTCGCGTTATGGACGCCGAACGTGATGGACGTATGTTCACGAGCTCTAAGCTCAGTGGCAACGAATGCTCGAAACCGAATGCGGCTCCGCTATCAGGCACTCACTAACTACGATCAACTCCCAACTACCTCTGCATATTAAAACGGATAATTCTATGGACACGACTGCTCCTACACCTCCATCTCCTACTGCTTTCTCCAAAAATGCACTCCAAATCTACGCTTTAAAGAGTCGTCATACTGATCTACTTTTCCAAATCCAGACCCTCAGAGGTCAAGACAACCCACGCAAGGAAGCGATGCTTAAGCAGATGACTCAAGAGGGTGAGAACATTTTAAATGCCTTGTCTAAGCTTTGTACAAGCCTTGGAGTAAATTTATTCACCCTACCAGCCACGGTAGCAGAATTCCTAAAATTTGTTGAAAAACCAGCAAACGAACCTACTAAAAGTTCTACTCAAAAGTCTACTTTGCCACCTCCTCCTAGTCCCGGTCAAAAAACTTAAAAATCTGAACCTAGAAAAAGAAGCAGACCTCTAGATTCAAATCCCATCCAAACATTTAATTGCTAAGAAATCAACTGTAAAACCTAACAGTTATAGTTCAATTCCTTCTACTAGCACTGCTAATCAGTTTGAAAATATTGATAATTCAAATGAAATTAATGAAACCATCCCCCCGCAGCCGGCCACTAATCCTACACCAAAAATACAGGCTCCACCCCCAGTCTTCATTAAGCCAAGAGCTAACTGGTACTTCCTTTTAGAACAGCTCCGTAGACACGTCCCCTCAATTCAATCTAAACAAGACATTGAATTTTTACGCTTAACAACTAATTCTGAAACAGATTACCGAACTCTTGTCAGATTTTTAAATGAATATTCAGTCTCATTTAAATCTCACACTCTTAAAGCGAAGCGACCCCTTAAAGTTGTCGTTAGAGGTTTACCTTCCAACACTCCGATTAATGTTGTGCAGGCTGCGATCGAGGCAATTGGATTCAAGATTCACAAAATGTCACAGCTAAAAAGATGGAAAACTAAAATGCCTATACCTCTATTCTACATCCAATTCTACAATAGCCTCAAAGCTGAAAAATATACAACGTTACGGATCTTCTTGGAACTGAAGTTGCTTTTGAACATTTCAAAGGACGTAAAGGACCTTCTCAATGCTGGCGTTGTCTGCGCTTCTTTCATAGTTCCTAAGTATGCTCTCTACCACAGAAATGTGTAAGATGCGCTGGTCCTCATCAAGCCCGTGACTGTCCTAAACCCTTTGAGCAGCCAAATATCTGTGCCAACTGCCTTGGAGATCAAGCGGCGAACTGGCGCCAATGTCCAAGTTTCCCTGGATCCAAGAATGCCTCTCCGTTAATCCTTCCCCTAACAACACTACAAAAAATAGTCAGGTTACACGACCGACTGCAACTATCCCCAGCGCAAATATTATTCTTCCTGGAATTTCTTATGCCAATGTTCTTACGGGTATGCAACAGGTTACTCCCCCAACTATTCAAAATTTTTCGGTCCCTCAAGAAGTTAATTCGACACTAAATTGTACCGACATCCTTTTGGCAATCATTTAAATTTCTAACCAACCTGGTATTGACCAGAACAAACTTCTCTTAGCGTTCAAAAACGCTTTGCCTCAGCTCAGAGTGGCTCCATCTGGTGCTGACGCAGCCTACTATATTTTTAAGAGTTATTTTACTCTCCAATTTTCTGATTACCCCAATCATTAAAATTTAGTACTTTGAAGAGATTGAATAAATTACAATTATGCACCTGGAATACAAATGGCATTTCCAATAAATTGCATGAGCTTAGAGAATATGCAGAAGAGAAGGGCTTTAACATTACTTTTGTCCAAGAAACCAAACTCCAACAAGGAGAGTTCCCAAGCTTGCAAACTATGCTATGTATAAAAATGACAGGCAAGCTACTGATACTTGACAGATTTCATGGTGGCACTTGTATTTTTATTAAAAATAATATTCTTCATAAAAGGATTGACACACCGAGTCTGAACAAACTCGAGGCGACGATCATTGAAATTTTTATTCAAAATTCACCCTCCTTTGTTTTGATTTCTGCTTATCTTCCACCAGGAGGAAAATTACCTGCGGAAGATTTTAATAAACTGCTCAAAATATCAAATAATATGATTTTTGCTGGCGGCTTAAATTGTCATCACCAGTATTGGTGTTGTAGAAGATCCAACTCTCCAGGGCGTGGCCTCCTAAAATGGGCTCAGTGCGGCCGAATTAAAATTATTGCGCCGGACTCCCCTACTCGATATGATGCACGCAGAAACCCTTCTATTATTGATCTGGCTCTTTTTTCGGAACATTCCTTTTGACTATCAAGTGACTGTGGAAAGTTGTTTATCCTCAGATCACAATCCCGTGCTAATCGACCTTGATGGTACTACTTTTAATCAAAATTCTCCGGCACTTGTCTCTACGAATTGAGACAATTTTAGATTTAAATTTTGTAGGGATTTATATTTATTTTAAGTAACCAGTTAAATTTAATTTTAAGTTACTTTCCTATAAGCCTTCATTCCCCTAATTGTCAGTGTTAGAATATTTAAATTTGGTGGCGCGCATAAGAAATGCAAATTCTTCCAGTAGGAGAATAAGTTAAATATAGACGTTCCAGTAGAGAGAGAAAGAGTTCGGGAAATTTCCATGCGTGCTTATACGTGAACTTCCGCTTAGCAGTTACTGCTGGTTAGACGTGGCTTAATCGCTATGATCTTGCTGCCACTAGATTCATCTACGCGCTGTAGGATACAGGATTGTACGAGCCCTGTAGTGTAATTCTGCTACTTGTAAATATCTTCAATTTTAAGTTTAATTCTACTGTCTCAATTACCGCCCAAGTTGAGGCGTAGTAAGTTAGCATCAAGTTGACGCATTGTAAATTATTTAAAGAGTTTGATAAAGGGCAATTTTAACCCTTCTTCAGTGCAATCACGATTTCTCAAGATTCTACACAACAGATAGACAGTAGAACTTTACACATGGCACCCGAACTTCTAATTCGAATCCAATGGCCATTAATCAGGATAGACAATCATCCTTACAAGAGACAGAAGTCATAGCCCCGATGGTGACAAGCCCATTGGATGGATTTCGCTTTTTAATACACACGATGCGAGCAGCAATCAAGCCAGCAGTGGTGTTCGACGGTAAAAACTCCGTCATTTCATTCCGAGAATCGCTTGAGACGCACTTTCAGTTGTATCCAGTACCTGAAAGACAAAAAGTAGCCATCGCTCCAGTGCCCTCCGAGGACAGGCGGAGTCTTAGTGGAAAGGGATTGGAAAATTCTTACTTGGGGAAGTCGGAAGCCTCACCTACCATTTTGAAAATTTCAAAGCGGCGTTCCTTAAGTCTTTCCCGATCTTGAAGGATCGTGCGAAACTTGAGGCCGAACTGTATAGCTTTTATTAACGGAAAGTTGAACACTTTACCGAGTTTATCCTGCGTAAAGTCAAACTAGAGAATATGCTATATGGAAGGAAGCCCGATAATGAAATAATTGAAATTATATTACCAAGATTATTACGCGCAGTACAAGATTTCGTGGAGCTGTGAAACCCACGAACGCTGCAAGAACTATTCGAATTAGCCGTAAAGTTTCAGAATCGACGGATAGCGGAAAATTTGAGATTTTCTACCCAGTGTCATTATTAGCAGTTCTCCCGACAGTTTGAAAGTTTTATTTTTTGTTGTCAAAAATTTGCAAAACAATGTAATTTTAGGTACAGAGTTCCTCAGGGCAGCGAACGCCAGAATAAACTTTGCGGAAAATTCTATTTTCTTGGCTATGGTGCCAAAGGTGGTGGAAGAGTAAATGTTCCTGAAATCGAGCTCCAGCATCTAAAAAAGGAAGAAATTTTAGTTAAATTAAATCATGCGATTTTGAGCGAAAGTTGCATGCGTTGAAGATGAATGTAGAAAATATTTAGTATGTATGTGTTTTCTAGGGATCTCCACCGACACCTAAGTTAATTTTCATGTTTATTAGCTCATGGAGAATTTAGAAATGAATTTAAGGTGTGTCTATGAAGGTTGTTATGTGCTAACAGTCGATGTGCGTTTCGGTGGAGATTTTATCCACTATAACATAGTACACTTGCGTTTTCACACCACACATTGAGGAGAGCCAAAAGGGGATTAAAGTTTAAAATTTAAGCATGAATGTGAATTGAATAATTGTGGCATGAAAAACCGTAATGTTCGGAAAAGCTGAGAAAGCTAAGCTAAATGCAAAAAGGTTAAAACTTAATAAAAGACTCTATTGTGAATTTAAAATTTTATTTAGAATCATGTATTCATAAGTGCTCCTTCCAGATTACTGGAAGTAGTTGACTCAAGACCAATTGAAAGATGACAAAGGATGTCCAGCAGAACTATAATGATGATAAAATTTTCTTCTGGTATAAGTTAAATTTTAGCATTTTGAATGTAAACGGCGCTCAGATCTTGTTAGTTGTAGAATTTATCAGTTTGTAACAGGTCTTTAAGGACCTCTATCGAAGTCTGTTAAATTCTGGCATGGACAAATGCAGAGATTTATATTTATTTTAAATAACCAATTTTATGTTACTTTCCTATAAGCCTTCATTCTCCTAACTGTCGGTGCCAGAATATTTAAATTTCGTAACGCGCGTAAGAAATGCAATAAGTTAAATATCGACGTTCCAGTAGAGAGAGAGTCCGGGAAATTTCTGTGAGTGCTTATATGCAAACTTCCGCTTAGCAGTTACTGCTGGTTAGACGTGGCTTAATCGTTATTATCTTGCTGCCGCTAGATCAATCTACGCGCTGTAGGATACAGGATTGTATGAGCCCTGTAGTGTAATTCTACAACTTGTAAATATCTTCAATCATAAGTTTAATTCCACTGTTTCAATGACCGCCCAAGTTGAGGCGTAGTATGTTAGCTTCAAGTTGACGCATTGTAAATTATTTAAAGAGTTTAATAAAGAGCAATTTTAACCCTTCTTCAGTGCAATCACGATTTCTCAAGATTCTACACAACAGATAGACAGTAGAACTCAATAGTAGAACCTTGCCCTCCCTTGAAATTAAGTCCAGCTCTGACATTGACGAAGCAGTTGATCACTTAACGACAACCCTTACAGATACTTTTAAAGAGGTATCCAAGCCCACCCTCAGAACCAATTTTTGTAAGCTTCCCGTAGAAATTAAAAACAAAATTCGTGAAAAGAATATGGTACGAAGACTTTGGCAAAGACACAGGAGTCCTGGCTTAAAATTACAACTTCGTACCCTCCAGAACGAAGTCAAGGCGTCATGTGACCAATTCTTCCAATCGCAATACTCTGATTACATTCAGTCCCTAACGGCTAATGATAACAGTCTTTGGCGTGCAACAACTAGACGATGCAATCACATTCCGTCTTTAGAAAAAGATGCAGTAATGGCTCATACAGACACACAGAAAGCAGAACTAATTGCTGATAGTCTCCAAACTCATTTCACACCACATAATGATGGAGTTTTTGCTAACACTGCAAACTGTTTTCAACAGGACGTTGAACGTTTCCTTTCCTCTCTTTTTAAGAGAGACGTACAGTAGTACACAATCATGAGTGAAGTTAGCGAATATATCGCTAAACTGAAACCTAAAAAGGCTCCAGGATTGGACTCTATTTCTAATAGCATGATTAAATTTTTACCCACCGGTATCTATTTTCCTTAATAATGCTAATAAATTATATGATCATGCATTGCTATTTTCCTTAAAGCTGGAAACGCGCACTTATAGTGCCTATTCCAAAACCTGGCCAGTGCCATTCAAATCCTCAAAATTATTGACCCATTAGCCTCCTATCTTCCTTATCTAAGATTTAGGAATTTGTGCTACTTAAACGTCTGAATGATTTTCTCCGGACCCTAAAGTCCTTATTGACGAACAATTTGGTTTCCGAGCAAAATTTCGAGACGGTGTTGGCAAAACACTGCACCAGCTGCTGAGGACAGTGGAGTTCATTCATGAAGGGTTCCGCAGCAAAATGCTTATAGGCGCAGTTTTTCTTGAAATCGCCAAAGCATTTGATAGGACTTAGCATATAGGTATTATTATCAAGCTTATGCGACTTGGTCTTTCGCCTCATTTAATTCACATAATTAGCTCGTATCTCACTAAAAGATCTTTCTCAGTACGAGTTAATTCTATCATTTCGGCACCCCTTCCAATCCTCAGTGGAGTCTTTTAGGACCAATTTTGCTCAATTTATTTATTAATGACATACCAAAATCTCCTAATGGCACTCTAGCTCTTTACGCGGATGACACGACCATCCTAGCAAACCACAAACGCCTGGATAGATTGGTTCATAATATTCAGAGTTACCTCTCAAGCCTTGAGCACTGGCTCGTTATCTGGAAAATAAAATTTAATGTCGCTAAACGTACTCCCATGATTTCTAAACGATCCCCGTTCGTATCTTTTCCGAACTCTCATTGCACGGACTTATCTTTATCCTCACTTTATCGAATGACCCCTCAGGTCATTATTGGTCTTTTCGCCTTCGGGTGGAGTTAAAAATTTAACACTTTTATTTTCTCGATTTTTTGTTAAGGCTAATTTTTCTTATTTTTATTTACTGGTTTGCACTCTTTGTAGCAGATACCAGTTGCAAGATTATGATCCAAGATCCCGAAAAGCGTTACAATAGAAATAGAGCATAATGGAATAAAATATAATTGTTGCGGCAAAGCCATCGAACTATTAAAAATAACATTACCCTTTTTGTGAATGGCATCACTTACGTTTTTGTATTCATAAATGTTCTTGCTTGTACTGTACGTTATATTTATGTTAGGAAATAAATAGGCATAAAAATACTATCTCCTAATATTTGGTGCCGAAATAACCATTTACGAAACAGGACCTTGAACTTATACTTCCTACTGTTGGATTATTTTTGCTGAATTATTTTACTCCCGACATTAAAGCGTAGTTTTGTTTTGTGTTCTCTACTACTCGAGCAATGGCGCCGACCGCTGAAGCTGTAGACAAAATGACGCAACTGAAACGAAAGCGGAAAGCCGTGCGAAGTAATGTTTCTCGCTTTTCTACTGAAATTGATACTTTGAACGATGATTTCTCAATTGAAAAGATTGAATATATTTCTAATCGCTTAACAGCTGCCTTAAATGATATGAAACTAATAGATAACGAAATTCACAATTTTCTTTCTGACGATGAATACGAAAATGATAATTTGCAGTGTGAAAACTACATAGATACTGGTGAATCCGCAGTTTTCAAAGCACAAAAAATTATTCAGAACAAATTATCGCTAACTGCAAATAATGTTACTGCTTCCAATATGGATACCAATGATTTGGCGATGAAATTTGGCGACCTTTCTACTACAGCGCCTGTGGCTCAATCATATACAGTTAAATTGCCAACAATTAAACTACAATCATTTACAGGAGAAATTGAACAGTGGCAATGTTTTTGGGAACAGTTTAAATCTTCTATAGATGCCAATCCACATCTTTCTGTTATTGATAAACATGTTTTCCTCAGAGGTTATTTAGATGGTGAAGCTAAACGCCTTGTTGATGGAATTAGTGTAATAGGAGACACCTATGAAACAACAAAAAAATTGTTAAAGGAAAGATACGGAAATAAAGATCGAATTATCCAGTCACACTTAGATTACTTAGAACATTTAACTGTTATTCAAGACCCATCTCCTACGCATCTAAATGATCTTTACATAGAATGTAACAGGAGAATTCAAGCTTTAACTGCTCTGGGTGAGAATATTGAAGCATACGGTAGAATCCTAGTGCCAAAAATTATTCGTGCGTTTCCCAATGATATTTGTTGCCGCTGGATTATCTATGCCAAGCGTGAAAAGCTAAATGAAGGGAATATTACTAGACTGATGCAGTTCCTGGCAGAAGAAGTTGAAGGTGTAATCGCAACACAAAGAGTTAAAGGTACGTCTTTTTCTGATCACACCGTAAAGTTCACGGTAGAAAATTTTAGTATCAATTCCAAAACAGTAAATAAACGTAAGAAAATTTCGCCATTTTGTTCATTTTGCGATACTACAGGACACTGGCCTCAATATTGTGAAACTGTTAGAGACTATGATACTCGTGTTCAGAAACTTAAAACTTCAAATCGCTGCTTTCTGTGTACTAACCGTGGTCATACAGTTTCAAACTGCCCAAGAAAAAATACTGCACGATGCACTAAATGCAAGAAAAGGCATCATGTTTCTATTTGTCCTCCTGTCATAACCTTTCCTAAAACTATTTTCACACATTTGCAAACTGCTCGTGTGTATGTTACTGGCCCCACAGGCATTACTAAATTAACACGCTGCATTTTAGATGGTGGTAGCCAAGCAAGTTTTGTTCACACAAACCTCATTGAAAAACTTAAGCTTAAAGTTGTCAGTTCCGCCTCACTTTTAGTTCAAGCATTTGAATCTTTTACTTCACAAGAACAACGTAGATGTGTTCAACTGTCACTTTCAAGTTTGTGGAGCAACCAAACATTTTCGATCTCCGCATTTGAAAGCTCCAATTCCTATACTACACATCCTACTGCTCCACCAGAAATAGTTCACTTTGCTCAGAAGAAAAGATTGAGAATTGCTGATCCACCGGATGACTCTTCACTGCCCATAGAAATACTTATTGGTGGTGATCATTATTGGCAAATTGTTTCCGCAGAAGCTCCAATCAAGCTTTCAGAATCTTTTGTTCTGATACCGTCAGTGTTTGGATGGGTTCTTAGTGGAACAAGAACGCATACTACAATCGCAGACAAGACTTCTGTCCATCAAGTTTGTGTGCAAGTTGAAACTGATTGTTTAAATGATCAGGTACGTCGTTTCTGGGAATTAGACACCATTGCGATACAAGATGCGCAGAAACGAAAAATGACTACTCGCGATGAAGAAATTTTATCAGAATTTCACAAAACTTACAACACTGAGGACAATCGAAGAATTGTGTCTCTACCTAAAAAGCCATTGCTCACACCTTTGCCTACAAACAAAATTATAGCGGAAAACAGATTTCATTCTCTTCAAAAAAGACTTGCATCTAGTGATGTGTTCAAGACACAATATGACAAATGCATGCTGAATTACATTGAACAAAAACATGTTGAAGTATGTTCCATAGATGAATCCAATGAGAAGTCAGTATATTACCTTCCTCATCATGCTGTAAGAAAGAAAACGCAATCTGAAACCAAGTGGAGGATTGTGTTCGACGCTTCCTCGCATGCTCCAGGAATGCCTTCACTGAACGATATCTTGGAAGCTGGCCCGAATCTTCTTCCTGAAACTATTGGTTGTCTACTAAGGTTTCGATTGCATGAATTCGCTGTTACATGTGATGGTAAGCAAGCTTTCTTACAGTTGTCACTACATAAAGACGATAGGAACATCACAAAATTTTTTTGGTACAAATTACAATCTGATTCATCTCAACCTACTACCTTTACAGATGAAATAACTGTTTATAGATTTACTCGTTTACCATTTGGTCTTACTTGCAGTCCGTTTTTACTCTGTGCTGCCACACGAGAATTGGCTGCAAGACATATCACAGAATTTCCAATTGCTGCATCAATGATAGATAAACATCTCTATATGGATGACTTTCTTGCTAGTATGGAAACTGAATCACGCATTATAATGCTATATCACGAGATCAAGAATTTAATGGCTCTAATGAAACTGCCTATGGAAAAATGGGCTACAAACTCTTTGAAACTCAAAGATGTACTACAAACACATGAAGAATCTCACAAAACGGAAACAACCGTCTTAGGTATTGGCTGGAATACAAATTCTGATACTTTGAAGAATGCATTCAAGACTTCCCTCTGTGTTTCTACCCCAGACAAACCACTTACAAAGAGATGGTTACTCCGCTGCATTGCTAGTTTTTATGATCCCTTAGGACTTTTTTCACCATTTACTATCCTTGGGAAAATCTTATTCCAAGATACATGGATTCTTGGAATCAAGTGGGATGAATTACTACCTGCTAATTTATCAACTTTATGGTATGCAGCTGTAAAAGAACTTGATGACATTTGCTCCCTTCAAATTCCTCGATGCATAGGCATTTCATCACATGTTCCCTTTGCTATTCATGTGTTTTGTGACGCATCTGAACGTGCCTATGGTTCAGTTCTCTACATTGTTACTTTTAAAGGTGACCAAACGAATGTGCATTTAGTGTGTAGTCGCAACAAACTAGCTCCTATAAAGAAAGTTACCTTACCTCGTTTGGAGCTCTTAGCGGCCCTAATGGGAGCACGTTTGTTACAATATTTCTGTGCTGAAACAAATATATGTTCGTCGAATGCAACATTATGGAGTGATTCTCAAGTTGTCTTAGGGTGGATACGCAGTGACCCCAACAAGTGGAAAACTTTTGTTAGCAACAGAGTAACAGAAATTATTTCCTATACTAATCCTTCACAGTGGAGACATTGCCCTGGCAGAGACAATCCAGCTGACAAACTTTCTCGAGGTGTTTCACCATCAACACTAAAAAACCTAAAAATTTGGTGGAACGGCCCTCCATGGTTAGTCAAATCTCCAGAATATTGGCCTCATTCTGATACTATCTCTACAGATTACAGTCATAACTTAGAAAGAAAGAAAGAAAAAGTTCAGACCCTTCACATCGTATCTACTCAACCAATCATAAATGCTACAAACTACAGTTCTTACTTTAAATTGCTACGTGTAACATCCTGGATTTTTCGCTTTATTCACAACTGTAGGAAACAAGAAAAGTTAGTGGGTGAGTTACTTGCCACAGAATTAAATCAAGCTCGTATTTATTGGATACAGACCGTTCAAAAAGAATCCTTTCCTTCAGAATATGAAGCTCTGTTGACAGGAAAATCCCTCCCTAAGAAATCGAGGATAAAAAAATTTAACCTTTTTTTCAAGAACAATGTTATACTTCTTGGTGGTCTACTACAATTTTCTGATTTATCTCATGCTGAAAAACATCCCATATTATTGGAAGGTTCTCATCATTTTACAACCCTATTGATACGCCAAACACATTTACGAATGCATCATCTCGGTGTTCGGATTGTACTTTCTCAGCTTCGTTCAGAATATTGGATATTAAGAGCAAGGCACGCCATTAAAAAGTGTTAAAGACTTGTCTTCCATGTAAAGTACTGAAACAAAAGAGAAGTGAACAGATAGAAGCTCCATTGCCAGCTGAGCGAATTCAAAAGTCATCTCTTTTCGAAACTACCGAAATGGATTTTACTGGACCACTCTACGTAAAAAATAACAACTTCGTTACAAAAGCTTACATTGTCATCTTTACATGTGCTACAACCCGAGCTATCCACTTAGAATTAGTTTCCGATCTGCGTACTGACGTCTTCCTACTTGCATTACAACGTTTTGTCTCTAGACGTTCACTTCCTCATACGGTGTATACTGATAATGCCACAACTTTCTGTGCTGCGGACAAAGAGCTGAAATTATTCTGGGATACTATATCTTCTGCCAAGGTACAACAATTCTATGCCCACCACAACATCAAATGGAAATTCATCGCCCCACGAGCGGCTTGGTGGGGAGGATGGTGGGAAAGAATGATAGGCTCAATTAAGCAATGCCTTCGGAAAACATTGGGTAAGGCTCTTTTGGATGACGCTGGTTTGATCACTGTATTATGTGATATTGAAGCCGCTCTTAACAGTAGACCGATTGTCCATGAATATGGAATAAAAGATGACTCTGAGGAAGCTTTAACACCCTCGCACTTCCTCATACGAAAGAAATTAACTACTATTCCTTCCAGCCCCACAAATCCTGAAACAAATTTAAATCGTATGTGGAAGAATCGTCAACATTTGATGGACTCCTTTTGGAAAAGATGGCAAAAGGAATATCTGATGGACTTGCGTACATTTCATCAAGTGCGGAATCCATATGAAACAAATAAAATCCGTAAAGGGGACATTGTCCTACTACAAGATGTTAGACCTCGTCACACTTGGAAAAGGGCACGTGTCGAGGAGCTAATCCTTGGCCGCGACAAGAAAGTCCGTACTTGTGTTCTACGCATCAATGGACATACCATTACCCGACCGGTGCAGCTGGTCATCCCCCTGGAGGTTGACCAGGGTGGGGAGGATGTTGCGGCAAAGCCATCGAACTATTAAAAATAACATTACCCTTTTTGTGAATGGCATCACTTACGTTTTTGTATTCATAAATGTTCTTGCTTGTACTGTACGTTATATTTATGTTAGGAAATAAATAGGCATAAAAATAGTATCTCCTAATAATAATTTTAATTATACTTACTCATAATTTAAGTAAAAAGAATAGATATTCGACGCCCTTCAATGTTTATTGAATGTTTTCATTTGGATTATTTTTTAATATTCTTTTATTTGTATAATTAGTGCGCTATGGAATTTTACACAACAGACTCTTTCTATCAGGAATGACGAAAAACGTACATATCCCATTTCCATGTAAATACTTTTTCTTGCAAAACAATTATCCTACTTTTAACAGTTTAAATTCATTCTTTAACCAAATACAAATACACTATTAATAAGATCAGTAGGTTATTTAAAATATATTTCACACAATTCCCCTCAGGTTTCATTCATAAAATAAAAAAATATCGAATGAAATAAACGTCCTCGCTTTACTTGAAAGGCCACAAGGTATGTTTGGCGTTAATTACCAAGCCTACAAGGCGATAACTCACTATTCCAAATATGACCGACAAGCAGATGTTTCATCCAATGAGAGCAGACCGTATAAAAAAGGTCTGTAGGCTTTGTGAATATGCCCGTCGCGTCATCCATTGTTCTCTTACGTCATGGCGGTATCCTTTGGCCGCACGAGGATGGGCGGCTACTACTTCTCCGGTCCAGACATCACTCCACTATGTCAAATCAGACTTTCTCGAACAAATGTAGGAGTATTCGTATACCAGGTTCTCTCCAGATGAAAATACGCCTATTATCAAGTTTTACACTAGAGTAAGATTTGTCTGTGAAGAGCACGTTGCTTCACTCATTTCGGCCCCATCTGAAACTCTCCTGTAACTACTTTCTGCGAGCAGCACGGTGGTCATGTGTCAAACATAATCCATAGGTCTGCAAGCACATAAACCCACATGGTTGAGACAGTTTTGAGTCAAAACTCTGGTACCAATGGCCCTCTGAAGGTTCTGTTGCAAGAAGTGACGGTCATAGTGAGATTTTTTCTGCCCTTTAGTGTTAAATACCGATCCTCATTTTGTATTGCTGCAGGCGTACGACCGATCATCGACGAATATTTCCAGTTCCTAAAATCCGATTCCATATTCCATAGTATAGAAATGACACTTTGAGAAACTCCCAACGCTTCCGCTACAACGGATCGCGTTTGACGCGCCTCTAAGCTACCGATTCATCTAACTCATCTTGCTGAGACATATTCACTGTTACACGATTATTCGGACAAGTGTCAATTGTTTTTAATTTCCTCCTAAAGAAGGAATGTTGCAGGTCTCTTTTCACTCCATATACTATAAAACGCATAGTTTTCGACGTCTCGGACAAACTACGCACATTTCCAATTTTGTAAACGTTACAATTTTCCTTTTTAAGCTTTTGCATTTCATTCTCGTTAAAAAAAATTGTCGATTATATGGTTATTTTATACCGAACTCACAATATCCCCTACTTGTCCTTGAGCAGGGTATCGCGTTTCAAAAAGACGTGAAAAGTCAATGACTGCTTCTTACTGGAAAAATGTCTTCGTACACTCACCAACTTTATGTTACATATATACATACTCTTTTTTTACATGTTTTCTAAGTTGTAAAACTTTATATATGTATCAGGTTTATTAATTCTTCTAATTTTGTTTCGTTCAATGCAGATAATACAAAGCTAGTATATAAATTAAATTGGAAAGTACATCTTAAATGCCTCAAAAATATAAAAATATGTGCGCCATATCTCTTTATACAAGATTTTAGTTTCTTCCAGCTTTACAAGAAATGAGAGAAAAACGACTCGCTGAAGCTACGAATATTCTCTTCCCATAAATCTAAGTGCTCAAGAAATGTTTTCTTAAATACCATGGGGTTATTAACACCTGCTGAATATCTAACAAAGTTCTGGCTTTTGTAAAAGTTGCAAGATTACTACTAAGTTTTATACTTCGAAATCAAATTGTAGCTAAAGTACGTATCAGATAAAAGTTTTAATCACGTACAATCACATATCAAATGTTACTTAACAAAATTTCTTTTTACCTGAATACGACTAGAGATTTTGAATGGAATTTTACACACGAAACTTTAATTTTTAAGGAATTTGAATTACTTTTTTTGCCACTTAATATATAAATACCATTTATACAAATCGGAAAGATGAATAATAATGATAAATTATTCTACTTCAGAAAATATTTGATTAGTTTTCATTTCCAATATGATTATGAAAGTTCACCATACGTAGATTTTATTCGATTTCTTTTTTTTGTAGGAGAAAACTTTTCTTATCTTAAACTTTAATACAAACAACTTTTTGAGGATGACACAGCTAATTATTTATAACGCTTTTATCATGTCAATAGCTACGTTCTGCAGCCTACCGAAGAGTTGATAATATGCAAGGGAATAAAAAACTTATGTTCGATCACTGGACCACTATATAATCTATAGGTGTAACGCAGTTGAATATGCACAATAACAACAACATTCTTGGATTTGATAACTCAGTACAGATTTTTTCTGAAATCAGCGAAAGTCACCTATATTTTCAAGACTTTTGTACATTTTTTGCATGGAGCCGCTCATATACAATTTTAGGTAAACTAAGAAGAAAGCTATGCTGGTGAGACAGAAATGTGTGGTATCTACCTCTAAGTGCATCTAAAATTTTATGAGAGTCCTATTTCTAAAAAATGGCGATAAACTTGTTGGAAAATATAAAATACAATAGACTTCCATTTAATCAGTTAGGCAAGGAAAAACTGCTTTTAACAACGGAAAACATAACATCATTTATACACAGATGCAGGTTTTATAGTAGTTTCGATTTTATCGCTCACTGCGAGTCTACCATAATATGTATATGAGGCTTCTCAATAGCCAATAAAACTCAATTTAATTTGTTTATGTAATAAAACGTTTCTCATCATCTATCACCTAACCTTGTCCTGTCGTTTGATACCTCATGGGAAAATTGTAAGGCTACCGTAATTTTTTTCCTGAATGCAATTAACGAAAACTTGTGAAAAATGTTATTCAGTCTAAAATTATTCTCAGCGTATAAAAGGTAACAGTATTTTATTCTCTTTAGAACTAAACACAGCTTTAAAAAATTATCATCTGCCATTATTAATACTCTGAAATTTTGTAAAAAAAAAGAACATATATACACTTATATTTACAACACAATTACTAATATTTTATCCAGAACAAATTAGCCAAACTAAATGCTAATTAAAGCCTCTCTTTCCTACCATTTTTATACTCCAGTATAAAGAAGGAGGTGGAACTTTATTGGCACTTTTCCCCAGAAGGGGTCCATTTTTTGTTACTTAGTTTATAGAGAGTACTACTATTCCAGAGTTTCATATAAGTCTTTCACATGATATCAAAGCATCATAAACCTGAATTAAAAAAAGTTTTGTGTAAAAAATTCCAGTTAGCTGAAGAGAAATGCAAAGCTCCAGATCTTTGCTATGTTTGCACATCACAACAAAATGGAAATAGAATCTTCGTTAATAAATAATCAGAAACATTACACATGGGGAAACCACGGAAACACTCATGTATTCAGTCACAGGATTCAATTATTTTTGCAGTTAGCATCTCGCAAAAGTAATTAAGTAACTGAACTCAGATGCTCTCTGTCCGCGTTTTTCAATGGACTGCCCTGAATTCAGATTATAAAACATTTTGTACATGCAGATGTAATGCTTTAAAGAGTAAATTTTAAATCATTATCGCTACTAGCTCATGCTACTATTGAAATCAAATTTGTAATGCATTAGCATACTTTTACCTTCACAGTACTTTAAACTTTCAAAAAACACAACAAATTGATATTTCACATAACATCAGTTACATTATCACTTAGTCCAGTCTTCTCGCTGCTTTTTTTTTTTTAATATTTGAGTCCACTAAGAAAATAAATAAATAAAAATTTAATTTCTCTTTATTTTATTTTTTTAATACTATGCTTGTTTTTTCTAATTCACTGCTATAAAATGTAAATTAGTAACTTTTAACTACATGCCAACAATTATACTTATGATACAAAACATTTTTACATCAAGTAATTAAACATTCCAATAAAAAGTTTTAGATATTTAAAAGAAAAATAGATGCATGCCTTTCTAAGCAAAATAAAATACTTTGAAAGAGTGGCATTATAATCTGCTCGTGGTACTCATGTTGATTGGATAACAAATAGGAAACTATTCAATACTGAAAGAGACACATCTAGTTCGCATGACATGGTGACCCTAGAGTTCTGAAAAAAAAAAAAAAACCTCAACACTCTTAGATACAACACGTTTTCACTTACTACTCAAGACTGTTTTCTAGTGCAAAAATGCAACTTTGATCCTGAAGCTATGGACTAAGGCATGATCAACAAATTTATGTGTTATTACATAAAGCAGTTTGTTTTAAATATTTTGAATAACTATGATAACAAAGTAGGTTATAATATTTCCCTTTTTGATGAAATGCTTGTGTTAAAAGTATTTGCAACTTCCTATGGAATCAGCCATCCAAAACTGTTTTGGGTATGCTGGTCTAATAAAACGTATTCAAGAATAAGATAATGAAAATAAAGAATTGCCTAATCACTAAGTGTATAGCAAAAAAAGGCATTCCAGTATGTTTAAAAAATGCAATACACAGAAAGCTAGCAAATGCCAAATCTATATGCAAAGCATTCACACAAACTGTAGAACTGAAAAAATGGAATCTTTTCAACTTCACTTATACTAAAATATAGATTAATTTTCCTACAATCTGCATCATTCTAGCATAAAATAATAGATTATTTCTATACTCAGGGTTAAAGGGTACATTAATATTTTTTGTCATTTGTTTTTATATTTTTATAGATAAATGATTATTCAGAATTATAAATGTAGCTTTGTTTTAGATGATATGTAATTGGAAAGATGGGTCTAAACCATAATTTTAAGCTAAATAAGTGACTGTATAAAATTATTAACATTATAAAATTGAAAATCAAAGAAAAATTTAGTAACTGCATGTAATAATTTCAAATGTTTTAAATTAGCATATTATTCACTTCTTTTGGGTGATGTGGCAATGTTTATCAGTCTTTTTTTTTTTCCATTAATCAATTTTTACTCTATTCTGCAAGATGGTCCATTTTTCCCCCTTATCAGATCGGATACAGTGAATCAAACTTTTAGTACCATCAAATTTGTTGTAGATGGCTGATTTTACTTCGTTTCAGCTTCAAATCCATTTAAAAGGAATCTTGACTGGATAGGTTCAGATAATAAATATTACTCTTTATTCATGAATTTAAGCGGTACCTCTTTGTTACAGCAGCCTTCCGATAGTGAGCTGCCAGTCAACCAAGAAATCTTACCAAAATCTGGCTGGATGTTCTCATGCTTCGCCACGTGATAATATATGAGCACCAACTGTGT
Source organism: Stegodyphus mimosarum (assembly GCA_000611955.2). Lineage (NCBI taxonomy): Eukaryota > Metazoa > Arthropoda > Arachnida > Araneae > Eresidae > Stegodyphus > Stegodyphus mimosarum. Next base: position 495,999 of record KK117878.1, on the reverse strand, counting down.
GTTCTTGTACCTCACCATGTGATCGTACATAATAGCAATGTCTTGTATTTTTACTCTTCCCGTGTGTTGCTATGTTGTGACTTATCTTACTTGTCCGACAGTAACATGTGAATAAGCCCAAGAAATTCACTGTGGCAAGGAGTGCAAGATTGCACCTGTCATTGGCAGATGAGCCAGAGGGTCACCCACCACCCTCAAGAGAGGACTTCCGGCTTGCCACATATTTAGAAAGCCTCCTTACTGCACAGACACTATACATTTACAAACATCCATGCCTTCTCCAGGATTCAAACCCAGACCCTTCAGTACCGTGGGCAGCGCATGTTGTTACAGTATTCAACTTTGATGAGGTTTTTCAATGCGCATTGTTTATTTAAAAAGATATTTATTGCTTTTTTGTGAACATGACATTAACAACCATTAATTTACCAAATAATGAGCTGGATGTCATATGATTTTGTCAAGAAAGAGGTCTTTTACCTGAAAAACAAGTATGCAAAAATGGTCACACTTGAATCTTTATGTTAATGATAAAACCATTTGGAGGTGCACTGATAAAAACTGCAGAAAGAAAAAGGGCCTGTGTTGGGAATTGGCTCATTGGGTAGAGAATATCGTCTGTCACTACTATTAGATTTATACATTCTTGGACAAAGCAGCTAATGTCCACGAAATGGTGTAAAAAACAGCTTAATAAGTGTGAAAGTGCTGCAGTTGACTGGAACATTACATGTGATAAAATAATAAGGATTCTTAAAAATATTCGTAGGAAACAACACGTGAATATTATTGCTATTATTATTATATACTGTGCTTTTATTTTTACACTCACACTTCACAAGCTTGGTGAAATTATAGCTGAGATCTTGTCACAAATCTAAAATCACCATATATAGTTGGAAGCTGCTATGAGAAAGAAGTACCATTTATCATTTTATGTGGAAGGTGCTCGATGCTTAGAAGTAAGCATCGAGTACCTTCTACAGATGCTAAAATTTAGCCACATAATTTCACTTTTGTTGAGAAACTGAGCTATGCTTTCAGTACCTAGTATTAATATCAGCACTATTAACTGCTAAAGAAGCATCACATTATTAATCTTCTGTTAACATTGCTATTCAATAAAATACTGGAATGATTTTATTTGATGCTTTGCTCAAAAACTAAGAAGAATTTTAGGATCAAGATTTAGGCAAAATTTTAAACTTGTAACAGAAAAACAGTCTGGAACAAAATATGATACTAATGATTACTTTACGAACATTTTGAAAGGAACGTATAATGCATAAAACCTTAAGTAAGAAAGAAAAGTACAATTAAATAGCCAAATGACATCAGACACTTTAAATTTTAAACATTCTTTCTTAAATTTCTATAAAAATGCTAGATGATTATTTTGTAACTGAAGCCATGTAAATGACATGCTTGAACTCATATATCTCACTGAAAATTCAGTCCCAAGTTCACTTAGGAAACTAACAGGGGGAAGTATTTTCGATTACTTTGCATTACAAAAACCTAGAAGTGATCTGTAAGTTTTGAGAAAATATTTTACTTGCTACGTGCAATGCTTGTACACAGCTTTGTAAAAACAACACATATATTAAAGATTATATAAAGGTTTCTTTTAAACTCCAATTTTCTTTTGTATGATTTTTGCTTACAACATGTAGTTTTGAGCTAAACTTCCAGAACACATGACAACATTCAAAAGAAACAATGTGATATTTGAAACAAAAACAATTAATATTAAATCTCTTTCCAAAGGTTAAAACATAGCAAACTGATAATCACTGAAGTCTGTTAGGTCACATCTATTTGCTCTCAACGACTGGATTCAAAGACCTCAGTCAAAACATTACCTTAACTATGAGTATTTGCAACCCATTTAAAAAAAATCCTCAAAACTACTGTCGAATAAGTATCCAACATTATTTCAAATGACTGACCATTAATGTGATTACACATCATATTAATTCATTCCTACACACTTATTTTAAAACAATTTCATACACAAAGCTAAAAGTTTATTTACCTATTAAATAGGTTTCACCACATCATTTAACAAAGCTTTGTAATACCACATGCTATTACAAAAACTTCCATTTACTTTCCTGCACTGGAAGAGCTTATTTTTGTGAATCAACATTTTCATATATGATACAAATTAAAAATTATCTAAGATTACTACAGATATCTGATATTCATTTAAAAGAACAACTCAAACTACGAATTATGTATCTGGAATCAAATACTGGACTAGCTAATGCAAAAATCACATTAAATTATATTACATATTTTATAAATTTTTCATTGATAAAATCTGTAATATAATTTTTGTATAAAATATATAATAAATTTTTCATTAATAAAATATGCAATATAATTTCCCAATCTTATGTGCAACTCATATCTATTTTTTTAAAACTTTTGTTACAGTAAAATGAATCTATTTACTTTAATACTCAAGATTCTATTAAGCTGTAAAGCCTTTTGCCCTGTTGTCAAACTTAATACGGCCTATCAGGACAAAAAAGTTTCCCATGCCTGGCATATGATACATTCAATGCTGAGAACTGTACCTTGCAGTTTTACTTAAAGGTTTACTAAAAATATGTTTTAAATGAAAATGAGAGAGGAAAAAGACATCTAAATGATGGAAAGACCTTTTTATGGTAACATTTTAACTTTTTTGCCAACATTTGAAATCTACATAAAAATGAGAAAGTGCAATGAAATGAACGTGGTAACATATAAAATGATAAATATAATATAAAAATGTCTCAAATAACACAGAAGCCCTTAAATGCTTAGAAGTTCAACTGCTTCAGTACAGGATGGGAAATCTATAACAGAAGAGAAAGAACATAACATTAGTATACTATGCAACAATGTAAATTCTCAAAAATATTATATATATATATATATATAAAAAAAATATTCTTACAGCAACATCATCCAAAAAAAAAGGTCAAATCTGATGATCTCAAACCTTTATCTTTCAAACAGAAATTATTCCTGCATTTCAGCATTAAATCAATTATTTTGCCTTAACTACACTCACTATACACTCACTTCCAGAAGTTAAGCACGAAGATGTAAAATGCAAAAAAATCAACAAATACTGCTTCGATTGACACAAACTTCGGTAGGAAAGTAGCATATATATTTATGCATAAAACAAAATCAATAATTATATACGGAAATGAAAACACTATTAAATTTTTGTAAGTTATCAGATAATGACATACTGATGCCGACTTAAACAGAATTATGTATAAAGTGAAAATAAACAGCATAAAATGGAAAAAAAAGGACATTAATAGGGTATGTGACCCCCCTCATCTGTATACAAAGTTTACACCTTGTGACCATGCTTTCAATTAGGTGGTCAACCACCGCAGCATTAAGCAATCGCCATTCTTCTTGTAGAGCAGTTTCCAGCTTAATAAGAGTAACTGGAGGTGGGAAACGTGAAGATACAGTACGGCCGAGAGCAACCCAATGATTTTCAATGGGATTAAGGTCGGGCGAATATACTGGCCATGCCATACGCGCTATCCCTTCACTCTCCAGGTAGTTATCGACGATGTCAGCTCTATGGGGACGTGCGCTATCGTGCATTAAAACAAAAGTAGGGCTAACTGCTGCAGCGTACAATCACACAATGGGTTCTAGGACTTTATCTCGATACCGGACAGCCGTCAAAGAATCCCGTTTAAAGATGTGCAGGTCGGTGCGGTATCCTAATGAAATCCCTGCCCACACCATAAATGCTTCCGCATCGGAATGCGTGATGTTCGGTGATGTTTTGGGACTGATTGCGTGTTCGTTATTCATGCCATATCCTTATATGCTTGCCATCTGGCTCCAGAGCAAATCTTGACTCATCAGTAAACATGACATTGCCCCAGTCAGACACATTCCAATTGACATGTTCCCGGCACCACTGTAATTGTGCCTCTCTTGATTGGATGGATAGAGGAACACAAACTCGAGGTACCTGGGCATACAGTCCACTCATATGCAATCTTTGGCATACAGTAGCTGCAGATATTGCCTTACCAGTGGAAGCTGTAATCTGTCCGGTATCGAGATGTCATTCCGCTTGGCTACAATAGCAATATATCGATCTTCCGCAGGGGTTGTAACCCTTGGGCAACCGGCTACGGGCCTTCGGACAACTGTCTGTGTGGTTTGGAATTGTTTCCATAAAGGTGAAATTGCAGAATGATGAACGCCGAAGAAAAGAGCAACATCTGTGATCGACTGTCCTGCTTCAATGCGCCCCACAGCACGCCAGCGCTCAGAATCTTCCATTCGTCTTCTGGAAGTCATAGAAACACATATGTCTTGTAAACAAATTGTACAAAAGTTTTAAACACCTTCTATCAGTACTTACAATCAACTTCTGTAACCCTTCGTAAAGCTGACTTCTTATAAGACTGCCTTTTTTGCACATTTCTTGACATGAAAGTGTGATTGGCTGTTACCTAACATATTTGCATATTTCCATCTACCTCTGCAGCGAACTGCATACTCTTCAATTCTGATTGGCTTCCGCAAATTAGCATTTTCCTCTCCGTGCTTAACTTTTGGAAGTTAGTGTATCTTGAAGCATTTTGCTAATGAAGACCTGTTGCTGCCTGAAATTTTTGATTTCTGTATCCAACCAAAGAATAAGCTGTTGAATATCTATTTCCCCCTCAGAAACACAGAATAGCACTTAGTAGCCTGTTTATTCTTAATCCCTAGGTTTTACATCATTGGGTTGATTTTTTATTGTTTCTGTATGCTGTAAAGAGCCATTCAGAATGAGGTTAATCTGAGCTATTGAAAACAACTGACTTAGCCAACCCACCTCCAAAAACAGTTTTTCCCCATAGAGCAGCAAGATGAAAAATCTGAACTGCATGCATAGTGGAACTAGTTGACACATGGAACTGACTCCATTAGCTCAGATAAACCCACTCTGAACGGCCCTTAAAAGGTAAGGTATCTAGTGTCCTATGTCTGAAACAATACTCTGCATACAGAATTTGAGACATTTAGCCCTCAATGAAATTCCCTTCCTTAGAAGTATAAAAATGCCAAAATTACAGCAGATATGAAATCCCCATCAGAGAATCATGATGAAACAATTATCCATTATAATAAGATTACAAAAATGTGACAGTGAAAAAAAGAAAAAAATCAAAATATTATACATCTTTTATAGCATGAAACACTGATTCTGAATTATTTGCTTCAATCATTATGCAATACAGAAAGTTATCCAGACCAGAAAGACTTATACAGATATCAGATTTTATTTACGTATTATCTTTGCTCAGATACATTACAATTACTCATGTTTCTATTAACTACTTGACCAAACAATTGCATTTAAACCATGATAAATCTTGTACTTTTCATTTAAAAGCACAAATGCTAAAATTAAATATTGATAACATTTCATATTTTATTAATATGCATTACAAGTCAGTAACTATGTATGTTTTAGCACTTGAAAATTTAATCAGAAATTAAAGTATCTCAAAAACTTTTAATTCGAATTTCTTTCCCTTCTTGTAAGATTTAAGCTATTAATGTTTGACTGTAATGCTTTAAAATACTCCAAACATATTTATCAATATATACCAATCTTATGAGTTAGTTTGACATTTATTAAGAACTCTACAGAATTAAAATTATAGTTCACAAATACATATAGAACAAAGATATACACCTGTCTCTACCACTAATATTTTTAACCATTTATAATTAGATCTATAAAATATAATATACACTGAGTCTTCTCAGTGCTTATATATGTATATATATAATATACCCAAGAATGAATAATTGCATTCATTTAAGTTTATTTACAACTGCATTTCAGAAGCATGTGATCCTGAGTTTAGGTCATTAATTAAGACAGCTTTAAACATCAGACAGCTTTAAACTGTAATTAGTCGCATGTTTAATGCTGACATTAGTCAAGACAGCATCTAATTACATTTGCAAGATGGACGATTGCATGCTGTGAGTCTGGAAAGACATAATTTTAAACAGCATTGCTACTATTAACAGTAGGAATGTAGAAAAAACAACTGCTTAAATCAAAAATATCTAGAAAAGAAAAATTCTCCTGGAAGAACTCGCATTAACACTGATGTACCAATTATAATGATTGTGAAAGTGCTTCTTTGTGCCCATGAGAAAAAGTATTTCTGGGTGGCATTGCTGTGCATTCTTTAGGCTAAAGATGATTTTCTAATGGCATTATCTCACTTTACACAGTCTTAACACAGTTATCACAAAAATGTGACTGTGTATTTCTGAGCTACCTATTTAAGCAAACACAGAAGCTGTTCATACACTTTTTAGACAATTTTCATTGTACTTACAGTAATATTTTACCTAAAACATTTGCATTTTAAAAGTTCTATTTGATAACCCTTATTCTTCACTCACTATCTACACTGCAATTTCCAAGACTTAATAAAGTCTTTTGTAGTATCAGAAGATGTAGCTTATCCCATTTCTCCTGAACAGTTTTCTAAAGTCCAAGGACATTCGGACAATTCGCTTTATAAAAGTACAAAATCCATGGGTGATACATCAGATTTAGTAGTGATATGAGTGAAGGGTATGGCTTTGATACCCATTTCTTTTTCCAATTTTTTCAAGAAATTGTCAGTGGATTTTGATGTGTGGCTGTTTGCTTTCTCTTGCTGCAGTTCTACTGATTTCTGGCAGTGTGCACAAAGAGAAGGTATTTCATATTTAAAACCTGGGTATAAAATATGTTCCTCATAATATGTAGAATCGGTCTTACCATTTTTCTTCAATCTTTTTACTTTTAATTTGCCTTTATATGAAAAACTAGCAACAATCATAAATCCCTTAGAAAAACTTTCCTTAGATTCCTTGATCTGTGTTTTAAGATTTTTTTCTACTCTTCGATGATAATAAATGGATCTCTTTTTGTTGCAGTCATTTAAGTACACCCAAGATTCGACAACATTTTCCACTTTTATCCATTGAGAATTCTGCAGCACATTCTGTGATACATCATGGAGAAAGACAATGCACATTATGATACGCCTTTCTAAGATTCAAGTCAGCATTAATCATTCTGCAATTGTCCTTTGAACTAGCAGATTTTCTTCTAACATTAAAGATTTTACATTTGCAACATTCAAAACAATCTGTTTTTCCTTGGATATGTATTTGGAACAATTTTTACACTTGAAGACAAACTCTGACATTTTTTTCCTTACTTGTGGACAATATTACCCATCGTAGCTTTATGCATAAGAGAACCATGCCTTTCATAGTTTTCTTAAAAACTACATAAGAATAATTTTCTTTAGAAAGAGCATAAACATAGCCTTCCAATACAGTGCGTCTTTATTTGCATGAAACTAAACTGTCAAATCTGCATGAAAACAAAACAGTTAAGTAGCAGACGATAAATTATACATTAAAAAAATACGGTTGGAGTTATAAAAAATTTCCATGCAGATGATTTTTTCCCCACAGCAAAGCAAAATCATCTAAAAAATGTATGCTGTATTTATTTACTTATTTATCACATTACGGCAAAACACACAGGGATTTCCTGCTTAAAGGAAGGATGTCTTCATAATAATCTTTAAGTAAATAAAATACATGCAACAAAAATTTATGCATTTGCTGTAATGACAGAAAGTGTGTATATAAGACTTTAATTAATTAATAAATCTAGCATAGTTATAAGGAGATAAACATAATTTAAAGGTGTTTACCTTTTAAGTGTCAATGAATGAGATCTAGTAATTAATAATAATTAATTATTTTAAACAGCTATTAAAATGTTTATATGAGTCACGTGTTTATAAATGTTTTATTTTAAAAAGCAGCATCATATGTAACATTTGCGTAAATTAAGAATTCAATGAATTTTAACTTTATGACAGAAAATTATCTTTATCATTATTTACAGTTATGTGCAAATGCAAAAATGGGTATTATGATTCTCAGTTTAACAAATGAAAAATTATAAATAACACTTTTCTAAAGATACAGTATTAAAATTTCAGTACAAGGCAGAAATTTGAGATTTGCAATAAGAAGAGTTCCAAACTACAAAACTTTCATAAAGCAATTTTTTTTTTACTTTTTTCTCTTTTTGACGAAAATTTTCATCTTCTTTTCTTTTTCTCTTGCCTGCTTCGACGACCTACATGGTGACTATGATGCCTGTGAGATGGCTGGTGAATTGGACCATCAGGAAGAATATCTTCATCACTTGAATCTCCTCCATCCTGTGAAATTTAGGTATTAAAAGCATTTTTTACTTTTCAAGCAAACATAGTAAAAATAAAGAAGGAACTACCTCTAGCCAGTCATATTATGGAACTGTTACCTCATGTTTTACCTTTCAGGCAAACACAGTAAAATTAAAAAGAAAGAACTACCTATAGCCAGTCATATTATGGAACTGTTACCTTAGAATACAATAAGGATATTACAAAAACAGACTCTTACAAAACTGAAAAACAAGTTATGAGCTCAAAATCAGTATACTTTCAGAAATATTCATATTCAAGAAATTACCTTTCAGATCATTTGCAGAAATTAATTTTGAAAGAATTCATATTTAGGTTACTTTTATTCCTTACTATACTCATAGCCAGTGAATAAAAAGATATGCTAACTTACATGATCCTCCAACAAAATACTTTGTAGCGTAAGTACAATAATTATATTAGAAAGTCACCAATATATTTCTGTGAAAATCCTTTTAAAAAATAAGATCAATTTCTCCTTTCAAACAACCCATAGATTATGCCATACACATATAGTTATTGCTTCCATCCTCTTACAAAATTACTCTATGAAATGTATTTGCTAAAATATCTCCACCATAACACTTTGTATTGGACTAATATGCAGCTTATAGCTTTAAAATAATTTTTTTTCATAAGAACACTGTTCATTTCACATTTAAAAAAGTATCAAAAAACAACAGGCTTATCATTATTTCAGTTTGTTACACCCTTGTAAAACATATCATATTTTTACATACATTCCACCTTTAACTCACAATTAATTCAATTTCATACACTTCTCATTTGCAAATTTTGCAAAACAACAGTGTCATTACCTACCTTCCAAATGTGATTATAAATTATGAATTTCTCTTATACAAGAAAATTCGTGAATACAACAATATGTATTCTACATCATGATTCCATATTAAAATTGTATAAATGGTGTTATACTTGCAGTTATGTATGCAACAGCTCCCTTTTTAACTTAAAACTAAAGGATTACACATATTCAAAATCAGACAAAAATGCAAACTCATATTGGCAAAAATTTTGAATAAAACTTTGATTATCAAAATACTTCTTGAAATTCTTAGTTAATGTTAATATTCTATAATTTAGCTACTTTGGTAAAAGTTACAATTATGACACTGTGTAACCTGTAACGAAATTTTGTCGGACAAAAAAATTAACATTTGAAAAAGAAAAACAGAAATATTCATAGGGAAAACAGGCAGAGACAACTGACAAGTGAAATCCATTGTAAACTTTCAGGCACTGGTTTTACAGTTAATTCAATCTTAAGTAAAAATTTTTAATCAAAAAAATTTGTGCCAAGTGTTTTATTACCTACGTTTCCTGCTTTTCCAATTTTATCGATTGATTGCTTTTATATGCAATTCTTACAATGCAGCTATTTTGAAAATGGCTATAGTCTTTCGTGCATTAGCTTGGAGAAAATTAGTTACTAATGAGTTCACAAATGCTCTTCAAAATGGCTAACAATTCAAGATATTTGGGTAGCGTGGAGGTGAAGTGCTGATTATCAGAAAGTACCCTGAATTTTGATTCAGAATAGTAATAAAAAATTAGCACATTTATTCAGAAAGAATAGGAAAAAAAATTGAATTAATTACCACAAGACTGAGGCAACATCATCAAAAAAATTTAACATACTGTAACAAAACAAAAATATTTTTTTAAAACTTTTACAAGCAATAAACTATTTTGCAATTTTGAATGGATAAAGCCATCACAGAGAGGTACTAATTAAAGGGCAGAAGAAAAGCTACAGAACAAAAAAGTAAAGCAATACATGGCACTTTCTGATTACAGCACCTCATCCCCTCCAAAAAAAAAGTTGGCAACAATTTGGTGACTAATTTTTTGCCAAGCTAAGACATGAAAGGCAACAGCCATTTTAAGAAATGGTGGCACACTAAGAATTAGATAAAATAGCAACAAATTTTTAAAAAAATTTAAACACAAAATTCATACATACATTTTTTTTCTGCTGTTTTCCCTATGTACACAGTGAACTGTTTAAGCTTAAAAAAAAATCAAAGAATTGCAGAAACTCGGGTTCACATGCCACTTGGCACTGTGAGCATTGTTGATTTCTTCATGCACACAACAATTTGTGGTACTTACGTATTATCGCAACCAGGTTGGCGCGATTTGTAAGTTTGAGTAAAAAAGTTTGAATAGAAAGAAAATGTACATTTATTAATTACAGATAATTTTTAATACTGTTTTTTATATTAGGGTTAGGGTTATTCAATTATGGCAAAGCACACGAGGGCTATCTGGCTAAGGGGAGGGATGCCTTCATGGAGGACTTTCTAAGGGAAACTGGCTCGTATATACGTTACACATGGGGAAAACCACGAAAACGCCCATGCAGCCAGCCCGCTCGCGGGATTCGAACCTCGGACCGAACTACCAGCGTTCAGCGTCTTTACCGCTTGGCCGCTGGTGGGCCCAGTTTTTTATATTATTTTGTTTTAAAATATGAAACATCAATTAAACCCTTCCGGTTTCGAATTTGAATAAGTTACAGAATTATTTTTTCGGCAGAAATCTTTTGGCTATTGCTTTTAGCACTGATTGGAAACCGTCTTCGCCTTTAACAGCTTGAGCTTGGTGCCATATAAATTCGATAAGATATGAGTCAAGATGATGACGGGCTGTTCCTCTCTGTTTTTTGTTGCGCCATTTGGCTGAGCCCCACATGCGCTCTACATGTTGTGTGTGAACGCCCGTGTTGGGATCCACAAAGTTATATTTGTGATTAACACTTCCATGCAGAAATCCAGCATTTTCCAACTCACTTGTCTTGTATCCTTTCCAGCAATCCGAATAAATGATGTGAAAATCAGGGAATTGCACAAATTTGACACTGCACATGCTGTTGTTTTCCCATGTACACAAGAATCTGTCTCTGCTTAAGAAACATAGCAGAATTGCAATAATTCAGTATTATCTTATAAAACTGAATCATTTGCTAAGTATAGCTTCATGTAATGTGAATTTTTAAATTTTCTATTGTTAGGAAAAATGCCACATTTCTGAAGAAATAAAACACTTCCTTTTCATCAGCTGGCAAACTCCATAGTAACATTATGATTTCTTACAAGAAAAAGAAATGCACCCAATGCAACATAAACACTGATGAGATATATGCATAGGTGGATTGCTAGATAAATCCATTTTGGTGATTTGGTTGTCTATTTTGGGGATATAGTCCATTACCTCATGAATACTCTTCAAGGGGATGTGAATAGTCAAAAAGTACCCACAATATAAAAATTAGGGCATGCTTAGAATACTGAAACATTCCTTAAATGCATTATTTAAATACATATATTTAAAAAAAATGAATTTATTTATAAAAGCTTCAGTTGCAAGAATTTTTTTATTGGGTCAACATGTTTGAGAGGAACAAATGCAATTAAATATCACATGAGTAAATAAATATGAATTCAATCATACTTTTCACTAGCCTTTTGGGAGAAAATTAACTTGCATTTTACTGTAGAAATAAGAAAACAATTATTTCCAAATATATTAAACTATTATTAGTCAGTCTGTCTCCCTTAGTAGCCCCATGAATTTATCATTGTTAATTTCTTTATGTTTCTTCTAGTAAAAACCCAACCTTGTGTGGAAAGTTCCAAGGAAACTCCATTCATCAACTGAAAAAGCAAATAATTGTCATACAACATTCATACAACCTACATAAGTCAATCAAAACTTTGGTAGGTGATTAACTATAATTAACTGTCAGAAGATTTACTTACTTTTTCTTTAGGACTAACTATTGTTATACAGGATTTGTGTCCTTTAATGTGAATTTTTGCATTCTCTTTGTTTGACTGATATCAATGAAAGTTTCTAACATTTAACAAGACAAATTACCAAGTACAAAAATAACATAATCTCAAATAATAACTGCATCAATAAAAACATTAATTAAATATATTAAAGACTGTCGACCTGAAAGTAGCTTGACAATCAGAAGAGCTTTGATACTGCTACTAAGTGATATTCTCATAAAGAATTTCCTTTCAGCTCCCTATACCACCATCAGAAGCATAACAGTGGCAAAGACACTACAGAAACCTGAACTACAAGCGAACAAGATCCAAAAGTAAAAGTAGAACAAGAGAAACTGGCACATCATGTGGATTCTGGCTGATGAAGCACGGATATTGTAGCATTTAAGATAATTAACCCATTTTATTATGATTTAGATTCTTACTATTACTTTTCCTTTTAGTTAGCTCACACCACGATGCAGACATGTTAATATTTAACGTACCGTTTTTGAAAGTTTTAGATACAGATCTTTAGGCAGCAAATTCTTGCAGTTGTACTTTTTCTCGCACAGCTATATAACTCCTTTGGTTAATGAAAATCTATGGCATGGCTTTAGAAGAACAGTACTGCCAAAATAACAACACAGAAATATTAAAAGCCTGTTGTTATCCCATATCTCCAGAGTCTCCACAGCACAACCTCTCACCAGAAGAAAGTACAATTGTGCATCACGATACATCTACTATTTCCACTATAAACACCATATTTCCATTTGCATCTTCGCTAGTGCATGCATTAGATCCTTCACTAAATGAACAAGTTTGAGCTATGGTAACTGAATAAATTGAAACAACAAAGATCACCACTGACTACAACAGAGTCCCATTTTTTGATCATATGGCTGCTTGTGCTGGCTAGGAGGATCGGGACTGTACCCATATAATGATAAGGATAATGGTACAAAGGAATATGTCATTTTTAAAATTTTATGTGAATTATGTAATGTAGTTGAGTATAGCTTTGAATAATTTGAAAAACTGTAGCTTTTGAAGTTATCCATTTAAATTTATGAAAGTTTATTGTATATAATTGTAGAAAATATTCTATTTTGTGACAGTTTTTTTTTTTTTTTTATCATCATACAGCTTGTTTTCATTTTTCTTTTTTAGTTAAATTTTGCTTTGTATTCTTTCAAAATGTTATTTTTTTTGCTATTTTCTTTATAGATGTAAATTGAAATTCAGTTTCAGAACCAGTCTGAATTCCTAAATGTGAAAGCAAATCACATAACAAGCACATGAAATTGCAAACGCATAAACGCATAAATATATGTTGTGATCAGTGAAGAACTGAAGTCACTGGCATTACAATACTCCAAGTTGCTATCTGGAGCCTACTCCACTCTACGCCAGCCACGTATCAGCAAATACTGCTGCTCATAGTGGTTACAAGCAACATTGATTTCTAAACGTTCTCTACTTTCCCACTTCCAGAAATTTTAATCTTCATCTTTGCATTATAAACTTAAGGGAAAATAAATATGTTTCTGTAATCTTTCATTCTTTATGATAGTTGCAATTTCAATATTAAACAGTTTATAATGATCAATACACTTATTATTATGCAAGAAAATATGTACCTGGCTAAGGTTTGCTTACCTTCAAAAATACAGAATGATTTCCATGAAACATTATACATAATCCAGGATCTGTTTTACATGTTGGGGGAAAAAAACTTCAAATTTCAGTGTAATTTTCAGCATAACAGGGAACAGCAACAATGATAAACCTACCAGTTTTCAGGAATAAATTGTATTCAACCACTAGCAGGTTTTTAATTTGAAAAATACATTTATTACATGAAAATTTTCTTAAATCATTATTCTTTCCAAACATGGCATTGATTATTAGTTATCCTCAAAGAAAATTAAAAATATATAACGATCTGATTACTACATTTTCTCCATAAAAAAGATTTAATATTTGAGAATGAGAATTTTTTAATAATATAAATTTCCTTTACAAAAAATACATTAGTTATTTTATGAATATAAAAAAGTAACAGAAAAGTTATCTCACAAAAGTCTTCGTACACTTAAAAAAAAAAAAATTGACCAATATTAGTAAATATTGTAGTATTTCTGTTAGGTAGTATTTTGTAGGATATCTTGTAACATTTATGACAGCTTTCAAACCTCTGGGTATACAGTTCAACAGTTTTATTTTTTCTTCTTGTTGTTTCGGTAACATTCGCATCAATGTTCCTCCATTCTTTCAACATTTCTGTCTTTAGTTTGGTTTTTATACTTATGCTGTTTTCATACTCTGCCCTCTAATTCTCTGCAAATACGTTCTTAATACGTTGACATGCATTCCCACATAACGACACATCCAATGCCATGCTTTACTGTTCCAACCAAGTTCTTGGGATTCAGTTTGTCATTTTTTCTTCTCCATACAACTATATGCCCATCAGAACCCAAAATGTTAATTTGCTTTCATCTGCAAATAAGACATGATTCTAATAAGCTTCAGGCTTATTTACCATTGATCTTGCAAAAGAAAGAATAATTTCTTGCACTTAAAAAATTTCTCTGAGCAGAGAGTCCACATAATCCAGCTGATTTGAGTACTCGTTGAAGAGTTTTAGGTGAAACTGAAGTAGAAAATTTTTTAGAATATTCTGCAGAAATCTTTACAGCACTCAAACGTCAATTTTTCACAAATTTTCTAACTATAAATCTCTGATCATGTTAACTTTAACATATGACCTCTTCTTACTTAATTTTCATATCTGATTTTCTTCTTTAAAGCATTTTATCACATACTGCAACGTAGAATGGGATAAATTTACTGACTTCGAAATATCACAGAACAATTTTCCAGCCTTAAGACGAAAAACGAACGATTTTCAAATGATATTTGTTGTTTCCTTACTACGATCCATTTTTAAATATTATATAAAATATAACGAAGTAACCAAGCAAAGAATAAAGGCAAAGGGAATTTTACGTCATCTAAATGCATAAATAAAAAAGTGCGGCAGACGACAATTTTATTTATGAAATTTTATGAAAAATGTTTCGGTGTACGATCACTTTTGTGGCGTGTTTTATCTATGCTTTCTTACATTTTTCAATTTTTGTAAAAGAAAATTAGTCAGTGTTAAAAAAAGAGTTATTCAAAATCGCATGGAGATGATATGAAAAAATATCAGCTTTCAAATTCGAATTCAGTTCCGGGCTACAACGCTTTTTCTACAAATTCTTGAAGTGTACGAACACTTTTGGGAATCACTGTAGTACCATAAAACTGCGACGCTATCAGAAACGTTAGTATTCTCTGACAGTTAAATTATACGGTAAGTGAACTTCAAAACAAAAATCATAATAAAAACTAACTTCAAAACAAAATTCGAAAAACCGCTTGAAATTTTTAATAAATCGATGGAATCTTTCTACAAAGCATTCCTCAATACAGATTTCAAAATCAACTTACACGACCTTCTTCTTTAGGAGGAATAAAGACAACCGCAGCTATACACACTAGTTGAAATATAGCACCGAAGAAAAGTCCATAGCGTAATAACTCATCCACAATATCCGCCATTGCTACATCAACAAACCGGCGACCATGTAAACCATGGGTTAAAAAAGAAAAACTCAACA
Organism: Stegodyphus mimosarum; assembly: GCA_000611955.2. Taxonomy (NCBI): domain Eukaryota; kingdom Metazoa; phylum Arthropoda; class Arachnida; order Araneae; family Eresidae; genus Stegodyphus; species Stegodyphus mimosarum. The sequence continues at coordinate 480,216 of KK117878.1, read as the reverse complement.
CCATGCTAAGAAAACGCATCAAAAAAGGTTTAAAGTGTCGCCAGGTGGCATAACTATTCGAGAAAGTGGGACGTATTTTCTATGGTACATCTAAGCAAATACTTTTGAATACAGTTTGCTCTAACATTTAAATACTTTTTTGCAGTACCAATTCGCTAATAACAAACATGCATCTAAAACAAATAAAAAAGAGCTTTTTCCATTATATTGCTTAAATGCTGTTCTTAATCCAAAATAATAAAAATATAATATATATAATGCATAATTAACTCTCCTAGAAAAATTCTATGCTCAAGGGGCAAAATAATAGGAGAGTACTTAGTTTAGGCTATTGGAAAAGGAATTCCGTTGTTTTCTCATACGGAGATAAAAGATGTCAAGAGTAAGTCCCATCAGTTAATCATAGAAAAATCTAACTTGTTTTACTGTTCACATATTTTTCTCAGTTTTAAAGAATACGCATACACGTTTAAAATAAATATTTTCTGTTAAATAAGCATTCTTTCATTAGACAAATTTATTATTAATTCTGGTTTTATTTAGAGCCATATTTAGTGGTTCATAATCTTATTATTTTTGCCAGCCATGGGATAATTCACAGCACGGAATACATATCCCAAAATATTAATTAAATTTATATACAGGTATTTAATTTAGTACATGTCTGTGTTTCTATGAGAAGCATCTATTAAAAGTAATTATTAAAGTTAATTGTTATCTATGCAGCTACTTTCAGGTAGAAAACATATAAAATTGAGTTTGAATTCATATCACGTAGAATAAATTCCTTTTCAGTTTCTCCGCTTCTTTAATTTCGAGCCTGAGCTCTTAAATTTCTCATGTCGTTACATTAGAAGTAAGCGCAAGAGACAGAATTATTTCTCAAATGGAATGAAAAAAGCATATGTGCTTTAAATAAATGCGACGAGAGTTTCAAACAAAACCATGTATTCTAAAAAAAGGAATGGGCATTATTTTGATTGCCAAGATCAGTAACTCTGTATCCTAGGCTGGATTAATCAGATTTCTTCGTTGGACATCGTAGAAATAGAGTGTGTTTTTCAAGGTTCCTCAGTGAGCGCGTGTTTCGAGCTTTCTACGACTGTGGTCCATTTTCTTGCTGAATGCTGCTGAATTTCTTTCAGTATCCGGTTCTTATTTGGTGCTTAGTATGTGAAAATATGAGAAACAATAATGAGTTGGATTTAATTCGGATAGGGAAGAATATTCGTATAGTGACTTAGAAATGGATTCTATGAACCTGGACGATATTCTGAAGGACTTGCTGGCTAAAACAGTGTTCGATCACGTTGATTTCATCAAGGCGGTAAACTTTATTACTATACGCTTGTTTGACTTTCCTGAAAAACTTTGAAGTACGTGTGAATCGTTTTTCATAGCTAACCCCGGAGAGGGCTGTGCGTCGAGGGACAAATTAGGAGCTATAGACCAAATTCACCAATTTGAAAGTTAAGTGCGAAAATTATAAGGCACGTAATAACTCTGTTAATGTAACATCAGTGTTCTCAAATCTGCATGCAAAACAGTGCATGGTCATTCTACAAGCAAAAAGGTGTTTCATAAGTTATGCATTAAAAATTTACAAATTTGTCTCAGTTTTTTATATTTTTACAAACACTTCGGCAATAAATCAAGTGTCTTATTATTAAATAGCTAAGGATAATACTTCACTTAAATTTACACTCCAGGGTTCAATAGAAACTGTAGAAATGTTTTTGACGTCTCTGTGTGCAATGTAGTTGTCAATAGGGTGTGGATGTGCTTTTAAGTGAAAAGTTCTTGACTGCCCTTTTATAGCTTTTCTAGCAAGAATTCCAGCGTCACCTACTCTTTACAATTAGCTATTTATATTACAAACATTTTCCCAGTTTTCAAGCATCTTGGCCTTTGAGATTTTATGCTCAATGCCGTTCATCTCGGTGCGCACAAGAATAACGATTAGCACTTTTGTCACTTTTCCACGTTTTTAGCTTCAGCCTTTACATTTTCATGAATATATATAATCCACATGAAAAATCAGTCATGTTCTCGCCGGGATTCGAATTTCCAATCTCCCGACTGCCAGCTGAAAGTACTTTCAATTACTCCATGGAGGTACGTAGCAAGGCGAAGGAAAGTAAATTACGCAATACGGAATTTCCGCTCAAGCAGGTTGCTAACTATTGCACACAAAAGCAAAACTGAATATATAAGGAATATACACTATTTCTCTGTACAGGAAAAAAATCTGCTGTTTTGGTTTTCATCGCTGCATAACTACTAACTCATGTCAGCTAGTGATTGGGCAGGAGGCATTGCCATACACGTTCTTTTAAACATTTATAAATGAATACCAAACATTCTGCATTTCAGTATCTAAGTGAACATGAGCCGGAATAACATGCATATTATTCATAAAAAAACAAAGGAAAAGAAAGAAGTGCAACATAAAACTAACAACTGCCAACACACAAGAGATTCTGAGACTAGAGACTAGCCTAGAAAAAGAAACTCAATCTAGTGATATAACTAAATTCGATGAAAAAATTCTAAAATTGAAGTTTTCCCAAATTTTAAATATTGTATATTAGGGATGGTTAGACTTCTTCTCTCGAGCCTCATCTCGTAGGCCCCTTAATTACGGCTCGTGAGTAGTGTGAAGTTCTTTGTTCCTTTTAAAACTTACCCTAAAGAGTAGTTTTATTTTTGAAAGAAAGCTGCGTTTTTAAAGAAAAATACATTAATATACATACATACTTACATATTCCTCTCACGATATGTAATATGGAAACGCTCCCTAATTCTCCTCTTGCGGAAATACTGTACTGTTTCTTGAATATGCTCAACTAGCCATTTGACCACAAAAAATGCAGCCTCATCTAATGCATTTGCCTAGATAATGGCTTCTTTGAATGGATAGCCATTTCAGCAATGCTTCTTTATTTTCAACCCTTTTTCAACTTTTCCTTGCATCCAAATTTTTTACAATGACTAGTCTCGATTTTTCCACTTGGTACCAACTGTAGGTTTGGAATAAAGTGTATTTCCTGTTGATATTAATTTGGCTTCATCTATTCTGCATTTTTTGAATAATATTCACTTTATAGTCAGTACAGAACGCTACGACTGTTTGGGATCAGAAATTTTCTCCAGTACACACTGCAGATAATTAGATATTCGCCCTTCTGGAAACTACAGAAAGTAAATATTTTATCGCTGATCTGTTCTGTCCTTTCTTCGGTAAGAAAGCATTCTTTTCCCCGAAGATATATACGCCTGCAAAGCAATCGGACTCCAAGTTGTACGGGTTCGTGAGGTGTGTTCGCGAGTTCGTAAAATGTATCATCATCGTTCTCTTGCCAAACATGAAAAGAGCTTCTCATTTCATTTTGTCTCCCGGTTTAAGGCATAAACAAATGCGAAGTGCGGGGAAATGAATTATTTTTTATTATAAAGGCATTATTTTTTAAAAGGTGATTCTTTGGCAAACCCGATCAAGCAAGCCAAGCCAACCCAGATCAACCAAGCGTGGCGCGCAACCTGGCACGGAAGGGGATGAGCAGTGTGACGAGAAGTGTAATGAGCAACGTGATGTTATGAGCGACGTGGTGAGCAACATGGGAGCAGCATGAGGTGCAATATTAATGAGCAATCATTCCTGAGCTTGCTCCTCACGGTGCTTCTCTTAAGGGCCGTTCCCACTGGGTTTATCTGAGCTAACGGACGCAGCTGATATAGCCGACCCATCTCCAAAGCCCACAGAGCACCAAATTGAAAAATCTGAACTGCAGGCGTAGCGGTCCTAGTCGACACATGGATATGACTCCGTTAGCTCGGATAAACTCCAGTGGGAACGGCCCTTTAGGCAACGTGAGAAGCAATGTTTTGAGCAAAGTGATGAACAGTATTGGAAGCAACGTTATGTGGCACGTAATGAGTACAATAATGAGCAACCTGGTGAGCGGCATAAAAAGCAATATGGTGAGCAATATAAGGAGTAATATGATGTGTGTGAGCAGCGTGAGGAGCAAAGTAATGAATAATGTGATAAGCATCTAGTAACCCGATTATTAGTGTGTTCTTTTTTCTGCCCCATCATTCTCTGGGAACCGGTTTATTTGGGACTTTTCTCCAATTCAGCTTAAAACATTTTTCTCCTTTCAAAATTTGAGATCGCTGAGTTAATGTTTCAATTTCTGCGATACATTTCCCGGTCTTACAGTTAACTTCTAACAGACAAAGTCTCAGTATAAGCCTTACTTGGTATCTATTAGTTTACTACTCTTACAAGTCGATTAAAACCACCTCTTTTTGAAAATACTTTAACAACTTTTACTATTGACCAAATTGACAGCCTATTGTTATCATTATTAATTATAACAATGTCTACTGTTACAGCTGCATCAGCATCTCGGGCTTTAGGTGATTTTTGCAGTGCAAAGTATAACCGCATTCTCAGTTTCTCTCTTATAATTTGGAGATAGTTTAAACTTATCACTCAAATAATTGCTTCAGTGCGATCTGCGAGCAGATAGCACACTTCATTGCTCGGAATACTTTATAAAAATACTGACGGCTTCAATACGCTCCGTTCGTCAGCTTGTTCAGATAAGTAAGTCTCTTCTCAGATAAGTAAATAGGTTGTTCATGGTAGATTCGCACTGACATAGCAGTGTGTTCAACTCATCATAAACATGCTGAACAACTTAGTGAGCAATAACAAGAGAAACGTAATGAACAATACGATGAGCAACGCGGAGAGCACTGTGGTGAGCAATACGAAGCGCAACGTGAAGAGCAAAGTATGTAAACGACGCAAACCGATTATTTTAAAACTTTTTGAGAGGATAATCATTGGCATTATTGTTTGGATAATTATTAAAGTAAGTGTCAACTCGAACTCAACGATAAGGAGGAACATGGGAAAAAAAAGACTAAGAACGCGAGCAACTTGACGAGGAATGGGATGCGCAGCGTGAGCAGAAACGAGACGGGCAATGCGATGAGCAGTATGAAGAAAAAGGGACGAGAAGTGTGAGACGCAAATGATGTACAGCATGATACGGAACAGTATGGGAACCGTGATGAGTATTCTGACGAGAAAAATAATGTAAGGAGAAATGTGTGGAGAATCACGATGGGTAAGGTGACGAGCACGTAAACAACATGATGAACGAGAGGAGCAAAGTGGTGAGCAACGTGCTAAGCGACGTGACGATTAATGATCAGTATGATAAGCAATGCGATGAGTAACGTTACGAGCAGCGTGCGAAGAAGCGTGAAGAGCAACGTTACTGAGGAGCAATATGATGAGCGACCAACGTGCAAATCCTGTGAGAGGCAATGTTAGGCGCAAGACCATTAGCAACGTAAAATTAAGTTCAGGAGTTTAGATTCTTAAATCAGTGAAGGCAGATATGGCATGTTTAACCTGAAAAATTGAAATACGATTGAAATTAAATGTAATACAATTCCAAAATTGCTACGGAACCAACAAAAAATTAGATCTTTGAAAATTTATGAAAACATTATGACTGAATTATATCTACTAAAATAAATTCACTAAAGGAAATATTAGTGGATAATAATGATGTTTTTGATTTATCAGTTGATGTTAGCGCTTACCAGAACTACCTGACTATGGGAAGAGATAATTTTGTGAAAGACTTTTTTAAAAAACGCTGAATTATTTTTACGCTACACAAGAAAAAAGGCACAATAACAAACGCAATGAGCAGCCATAAACTTAGAATTAAATAAGAGACCAAACTGGAAATCGAAGAACCATCGTGCAAAATGTACTAAATAAATATTATTGCAACCTGCGGGTTCGAGGCTGTCTGCCTGAATAATCACTCAGTGAGCAAGAAGAAATTGACAATTTATGATAAATATTATGGGTATAAAACACAATAAATAATCGTAAATAGCTCATGGTGAACTTGGATATTAAGCAATTGTTCCTTAATGCATGAGATATTTCGTAAATTTGCAAAATCAATCAAGAAGTAAACTTTAAATTGCAATTCAGCTAACAGCAAACTCTCCAAGCTGATTAAAAAATGATTTGTCCTACGATTCGGAGCCGTACTTATATACTGAAATACGGAGGCGGTACTGGTTTAACGCAGTACATGGAATCTTCGGGCAAATCGGTTTTTTAAAGCTTAGAAGCCGAATGGCATCTACTTGGAGAAAAAAATTGTCGGTAAGATCCGACAGGAGCAGTTTTACTCATAACTAGGTTTCCACTTGTGCTATATTTACAAAACTTTACTCATATTTCCAGTTTAAAACTTTACCGATATGTCCATGAAATGTAAAATATTGTAATACGTTATTGTAAAACCTGAGTAAGATATCATTTTCTACAAACAGTATAAAATAAAAAAGAGTATACTTATGAAAATGTGTGAACATTTAAGAAGTAAGAGAAGGTAATGATACTGCGTTTTTAGGAATTTTCTTTCACTTTCTAAATCTACTCTCATAATGAAAGAGTAAAATTCAGTGAAACTCTCATTTTTACCCATGAATGCACACCCATTTCCCATAACAAACGAAAACTGGAATGTTTTATCTTTTCATAGATTTATTATTTGCATGTCATATGCTAGTAATAAGAATCAAGATACAGTTTTAATTATGAAATTTTATACAAAATAAATTATAACATTTCATTAACTTTTATTTATTCTAATTTTTAACTTTTTTTTATGAGATGTGTAAACAAACATTGCCTTATATTGCCTATAAATGAATACTGTTTTGTCAAAGAAAACATTTTCTTCTGATATATTCCCGTTCAAAAGCCATCAAATCAGAGGAGCTTTCGGCTTTGATATCCCAAGTATCACACCTAAATAAATACGAAAGACATCATAATTTTAATTGCATTGATAATACGTTTATAAAATACATAGCATTAGAAAAGCTTTTTAAAAATTTTACGACGAGGCACTTATTCATAAACTGGATATATTAGAAAAGAAATGAAATTATTTCTTACTTATATGCATAACGCATATATGTATTTAACGTCAACTCTCCCCCTTTAAAATCAATTTTTGCTTCTGCCAAACTAAAAAAGTCCACACCTAGAATAATACAAGTTTGCAGGTTACGCACAGTATAAAACAGGATTCTTACCTATTCGTTGTTGATACGCACAAACAATGGTACTTTTCCTAAACAGCTACATTTTTCTCCTTGGGCCGCTATGACATCCGTGTCTCTTGCACTAAAAATTCTGTAACGTCGAAAGTGCTTTTTAAAGAATCTTTCCGATACGAAGCTGCTTTGGGCTCCTGTATCCAAGAGGGCTGTCGCCGGTATGTTGTTGATTAGAACTTCAATCTTCGGCAAACTCAAATTCTTCACAACCACGGTGTTTAAATTGATTTTGGAAGGGTTTTGCGCTGCTTCGGACTTCTTCACCTTCCTCGAAGAAATCCCTCTTAGTTTAAATTCTTTTTCTTCTGGTTGCCCTCGGAATCTTTGCTTGTTCTTCTATTAAATTCCCTTCGTTCGCCGCTCGCTTTAGGAGACACATCTTTCTTCGGCCATTGCTTCGCCTTATTCCCGTAACTTTGATTTTGCTTTTGCTGCGGTCTTGGCGAACTCCACTGACTTCTTCGCTCAAATTGGCGTCGTCGTTCGTTGTCGGCTGTTCTTCGGCTTTCAAATTGTACTGCGAGCTCAAATAATCTGTCTAATGTTGTTGGATTTCTTAGCTCGATGAAATCTTGAACTTGGGGCAGTAGCCTAGGAAGTATAACTTGAATAATTTCAGGATCCGGGCGACTTCCATACAAAAGCTTGAAAACTTGAATTTTCCTCAAAATAAAATTAGACAAATCTTCTATTCTTTCTTGATATCGGCTAAACAGTTCAGCTTCCAATCTGGCTCGATCTCGCACCACGGGAAATGCTTTCACTAGAGAATTCTTGAAATTTTCATACGTGTATGTGGGGCTTCCTGGTTCCCCCAAGAGATTCTTTCCGATGCACTTGAACCAACTTAGCGCTTGGCCCTTCAAAGCGCTGGTAGCAAGAGCGACTTTCTGAAATTCGTGGACTGGATATAGCATGAAGTGGGAGTCTAGCTTTTCCAGGAAATTGATTACGGCTGTCTTGCCGTCAAAACTTGCCGCTGGCTTCATGGCTGCTCCCATGATTTGTACGATGTAGCCGAATCCTTCTATGCCAGGAGGTGCTATCTCAGGATTCTGGACAGGTACAGCAGGTGTCTCAGGTTCGTCTTCTTGTCGTTGAGGCCATCCTCTTCTTTTGGTTCGGGCGCCACTATGAGGACTGAGTGTTCCGTGAAACATGGTAAATTCTGTAAAGGGTTCTTAACCTCAAGTTTTCAGTCCTGAACTGGAACAGGGAGCGGAAGGTACGCTATGTTCTGGTGTAGATCCTGTATTGGCGAATAACTGCACTTGAAAGGGATTTGAAATCCTCTTTTATTAAATCACTATTAAATACAAACTTCCCAACTCGGGAGAAATATAGAAAGTAAAAGACCGCCCTTGGGTCGAACTTAACAATCAATAAATTTAAATACTAAACCTAAAATAGAAATTAAATCAAACTTTGCTTCGCAGAGCAATTCGCGGAAATTGGCCTCTACCTAAAAGGGTGCGTAGCAAGATATACTAATACTAACGCACGTTTTACAATGCAATCACGTAGTAAGCACTATGGCTTATAAATTTGAAATGCTACCTGGTCAGGCGAACGTTGAGCGGCGTGACCGTGATCTGAGGCTAAGCTCTCTCACACCGAGAGGTTTCTACCTCTGGCTTAAATAGTACTTCGCTGTACTTCAAAATTAGCATAAGCTGAAACCGCGCGCTTCTTCTGACGGGAAGTTGAAGCAGACAGGAGATAGACAGATTTAAATTAAAATAAAACTTCGTTAGCTTAACTAAAACCTTACAATTTTAGGGAGAATGTGGGAAAATGTTTTCCATCTCTTAATTTTGTCCACCAGTATATTTATTAGCATGCTTTTACACACAGCATTAAAAAATTCTGATAGAGATGTGTCTATCGAAAGAATAGTAATCTTTGAAAGTTTACCTTATGATGTTTACATTAGAGCCCAAAATTCTGAAGTAGCGAACAGTTTGCGTGGGACGAGTGCAATGTACATGGGCTTCTTTAACTAATCAAGAGAGAAGGGGCAACATTCAAAGTTCTAAAGAAAACGCTGTCAACTGCTTTTCTTAATACAAGGTAAGTGAATTTTTTAATTATTATGCAAAAATCCTTTATTTGTTATCAGTTCTTTTTAACCCTACCTCATTCAATCTCATGTATTCTCATTTTTTTACCTTTAGAATTATTATGCTCATGTTTTATTTTGATCAATGAAAGTTTTAACGGATCTTGGAGCACAATTTACTTCTGAAATATTTCAAACCTCGGCAATTATATATGGAGTCAAAATTCACGCAACTTCCTATCATCCACAGTCCAATGGCAAAATTGAGAGATTTCAATGAACTCTGAAAGCTCCTCTCAAATTTCATAATTTAATTAAGTAGTCTGGATCAATTCTAACGATCCTTTTAGGTCTTAGGGTGAAGGTGAATGAAGATTCTGGATATTCCATTGCAGAAATTGTTTACGGGAAAGCAACCTAATTCTCTGGAGAATTTTTCGATAAGTCGACAGTTTCCACATCACTTCAAACACTTTTATATAATTTTTTTTAAATTAATGAAATTGTTCAAGGCCTTCCGCGGTATAGCGAGAAATTATTCTTTAAGTTTTTATCCATAAAAATTTAAATGTATGTATTCATGTCTTCTTACGGACCGACAGAGTCAAGAAACCGTTAGAGCGTACTTATGAAGGACCTTTTAAAGTAATTAATGGAATCGAAACATTTTTCCTAATACAAATCAAAGCTAAGGAAATAAACATTTCGACAGACAGGCTGGAGCCAGCCTATTGTTTAATATCAAACGATCAAAGCATGAAACAGGAGACTTTGTAGAGACCGTATTTTATTCTATCTAATTATTTTTAATTCGACTTTTCTTTCTCCTCTGATTTCAGTTTCCTGCCAGAATGTAAATTTTAATGACGAAATATGCAAAATCTAAGTGTGTTCAAAAGCAGTACTTAAGTTGCGGGTTCAAGAGTTCGTGAGGTGTAGTAGAGGGGTTAGTTCCGAGTTTATGCTGCGTGTTTGAAATTAGCTCTCTAGTTGGTGTTAGACACCCTTCAGACTATATTGATATTCTAAGCTCGGCTTTGCTGTGTATGCAGTCAATTTAGCAGTTTAGATAACTAAGGAATTAGTCGTTAGCCATTGTAATTTATTGTGATTTTTACATTCTTTATTTTCTGTTTAGTTTAGTTTAGTTTAGCCACGAGTGGTGGTGAATTGTGAGCACCAAATGCATGCATCTTGTTAAATGTAGTTCAAATAAGAAGATTATTTAAAACCTTCTTCTGCAGTATCTGTTCTTCAAAGACATAGCGAGAATTCGCTACTTCGTCTTTTACGTAGGGTCTACAATTTATGCTTCCAAAAGTAAGACTCTATAACTTCTAATACCCAGCTCACGACCAAAACACAGACTTTGTTAAAAACACACACAGACCCAAACACAAAGTCAAAACACAGACTTTGTTAAAATCTGAGATAAATGACGAACGATTGCGAGTATCACGAACTGGATCATCAGTTCTTTAGGATTTAGTAACAAAGTAGAATATTTTTCCTAAACACTGTTGTATAGTATGTTTAACTCCAGTTGCACATATTATTTATTAGATTTAATATTTTTCTTGAATATTTAAAATTACTGTAAATTTACACTGGGAATTTTTCGTCAAATATAGCACTGACAGCAAAAATGTGTTATGAATAGAATTAGTTTGTTAAATAGAATTAGTTCTAGAATAGCGTTAGTTACGGAATAACTAGTTAAGAACTGAATTCATTTTCAATTTCATCATTTTTTCAACTCGTTTGCCCACAATTTTTATTATAAATTCTTTAAACATAACATCTAAGAACTTTTCATTACTGCTTTTTCCCACTGAAAAGCACGGGCAAATATAGAATATTATTAAATATATTACAGAGTGGGAATGAATGTTTTTAAAAAACAGGGTCAGGTCTCTTAAAGATAAGTGTAATCATTTAAATGTATTTTCAGATGAAGTGAGTAAAGTAATATATATGTGCAGAGCGAGAGACAGGAATAATGTATTGTATTTAGAACGTTTTAATTACGTCTTCGATTCTAACGTTTTAATTGTTTAAGATAATATTTCCTTTAAGTTTTGATATTCTAATGTGGGATCTTCCTGAATGAATAACGGAATTTTTTGAGAATTCTACAAAATGTATATCATATGAAGTAGACTGAAAGTGCTGTTAAGTCTTTTACTTAAGACGAATATGGCATGTATTATGTGACCACAATACATGTAAATTGTTGTGTGAATCATTACAGTTGCCAAATTTGGGCCTAAACACTTCATTGATACATGAATGCAATCGAGATTCTTCTAAAATCAGTATACTGTGTCACCTAATAAGTAACAAGATTTTTGGCCTTGTTTTCTTTGTTAGTATTAAATAGTATCAGTTCAGTGTGTATTTCGATATTTTACCTTCCTTTCGAATCGAGTAAATGAAAGTGGAAATTATTGATCTTAATTAAAAAAAAAGGACATTTCTATATCTCCCGTTCTACTGAGTCGATTGGCGAAATTCAAATTGCGTTTTTCATGTCTCCAAAGCGCGACTTAGGATATATATTAGATTCATATATAGCGTTGTTTTAATATATAGGTATTTTGACACAAAATCAGTTTTTTTCTGAAATGACATGCCAATTTTGTTTTTCATTTTTCGATTCTACGACTCAAATTATGATTAATTCGTGAGAAATTTACGGAGAAATTTAAAAATTTATCTTCGGGATTTTTTTTCAGTTTGCCCCAAGAATAATTCACTTGGCGAACTTCTTAATTTATAGCAACCTGTTTTCCTTTCATTTTTTTCATTGCACACGAACGGAAGAAAGGTCACGTTCATTATTTTCAAATAATTTTAAGAAAGTGCGTAAACCGGCGTTATTATCGCTTGTAACGAATATGCCAAATTTCAAAACGCGCCAATATGCATGTATATCTTAGATAATTTCGAATCAAAAACTCTAAATTTTTGCAGATGTGCCTAGAAATACATCTACTTTAAGATGATGTTGAAAATTTTGTAGGTTATAGTAATTTTTTGTCAAAAATTTATAAAAATAATTTTAAAATACAAATTTAAAAAATCATAAAAAATGTCCGAATTTTATTTGGATTAACCTACATTTGAAATTCTGGAAGAAGGAATTAAGTAAGTTTCATAAAAAAAGAGATATTAGTAAATATATATCAAATTCAATTAACATTGAGGAGCTTATTTTTAGAGCTCATTTTTTAAAAACTACTCTTGGGATTTTTACAAAACTTAGTAGTTTTGCATAATTTCAGTCCTAAAATCGAAATATGGAAAAACATCGGCATGTCATTTCAGAAAAAGCCCGATTTAAAATACCTATATTAGAACAATGCTATAGATAAATCAATTACATATCCTAAGTCACGTTTTCGAGACATGAAAAACGCAAGCTGAATTTCGTCAATCGGCCCAGTAGAACGGGAGATATAAAACTGCGCCATTTGTTTTCGCAGTGTACCTTCCTTTAATAAGCTCAAGCACATTCTCACTTTGCGGATCACGTGCAGAATGAATAAAATCGTTGATTTCCAAGATAGCAGATTTGTAAAAATGGACCTTTTGCATATGCCCTCTACAATACCTGGCCTTACCCTACTAGATTTCTTCCTATAAGGCTTTGTTGAATATGGGATTTACAGTGAAAGAACTGATAGTCTTGATCAACTGAAGAAGTCATACAAGTAACTGTAAGCTTTACATTAAAATGTCCTTGCGAGAATATGGAGTGGAAATGAGTAACGTTATAACAACGGTAGCGTTGTTAATGACATACATGTTGAAACTTCTTAGAACTAAACGCGCTTTCAGTCCATTTCAATTATGCATGTTTCTTAGAGATTTCCTGAAATCCCAACACTCATTCTTTCAGAGTCTGCTTTTGGTTTGTAATATTTCAAATTACCAGCGATATACACTTTGAAAACTGAAAAGGCAGCAAAGCCTTGTCATCAAAATCTTGAATCTGCTGCCTAATTTTTTTTCGTCGAATTTAATTATTGTTGTTGTTGCTAAATTATGACAAAGTATTTAGCAAAAATTTACAATAATATTTTTTGAAATAACATATAATTTTATATAGTCAAAAATATATTTGGTTTATGATGTATTCAACTCGTATGGGTGTTTGCTGCTTTATAATAATTAAGAACTAGTTTCTGTATCGTTCCTTCATTAAAGACTTTGCAAAAATAGCTGAGCCACTGTTAAAATTGAAAAGAAAGAAAGCTAGGTTTTCATGGTCGGCAGAAGCCAACTTGGCGTTTCAAAAACTGAAAGACGCATTGACTCAAGCTCCCGTCTTAAAATTTCCAGAAGGGGATAAAGGATTAGAGATCTCAGCGGACGCTTCAGATTTCGCGATTGGTGCAGTGCTTTCCCAAAATGGTGAACCCGTGGCTTTTTTCAGCCGAACATTAAATGAAACCCAAAGAAACTATTCCGCAACAGAGAGAGAAACTCTCGCAGTGTTAGCATCAGTACAGAAATTTCGTGTGTTCTTTGGAAGTTCTCCAGTAACTGTATATACCGACCACGCGGCGGTCACTAGACTCTATTCTGCAAAAAATT
>KK117878.1:446578-465407 GCA_000611955.2 Stegodyphus mimosarum | reverse complement strand
TTCTTAGGTAGGAAAATTCTGACCCCCTTGGACAAGCTATTCTTTGTCCAGGAAAGGGCAGAAGAATTTAAAATGAGTGATATACAAAAGTTGATACGGGAAGCGACGGGAAATATAGAAACGGCCCAGAGAAAACAAAAATTATATTATGACCAAAAAAGAAGAGAGGTCAAGTACAATGTGGGAGATGAAGTGTTGAAGATTAAACATAACTTGTCAAATGCCCCAGAAGAAAAGGTGGGGAAATTCTTTCCGCGTTTTGAAAGCCCTTTCACAATTGAACAAATTACGGGGGCAGTGCTTATATTAAAAAGAAATGATGGTCAAACGCTCAAAGCGAATGTGGACCAAATAAAACCGTTCTATAATCGCAGCAAAATGGCTGTATTTAAAGATTCGTTTCAGGATCCGAGGCAATCGACTAGCCAGGAAGATGTACTTCAGCGAAAACAGCAGGAACCAGCTACAACGGCATCGAAATGTCAGAAAAAGAAAGCTCCCCCTCAACAAAGAAATAAGAACCAAAAAGGTGGTTTCAAAAGAAAGTCTCACGATGCAGGTGAACAAATCTACGAACGGAATTACGAGCGCACCAAGAGAAGAAAGCAGAATGGGCAAGGGAAGCCCAATGTATCCAAAAGAACTGTGGAATCATCGGACAGGTGCCTGAGAAGCAAGAAACGTCGATTGCAGCCTGAGAATCAACTTCCCGAATACAGCAGGAACCAGGACAAGCAAAGAACAAGGACCCAGGAGAGAAGGGCCCAGTCCACCAAACGTCCAGCGGAGCAACCTCCTCTACAAAGGAAATTGCCGAGGATACAACGACGGAATTTCAAAAGAAAAAGAGACGAGCAGGCTCCGAAAGAACAACGAAAAACGAGGAAACTGAACCAGGCCACAACTTACTCAAGTTTTAAAGATTGGGCCAAGAAAAGGATGGACGATCATAATAAGATAAGTACAATTTCGTATTCAAAAGTTTAGTTAATTTTTGAGTATACTGCAAGTTGCAGGACTGATTTTACCTCAAGCGAGGTTGACTTTTACGCCAAGTGAGCGATAAGTTCTCATATGGAAAGTAAAATGTTTTGTTAAAAGAAATTGTAATTCTTAAAGATTTAAAATTACTTAATTTTGTAAATAGATTAATTCTGTAAAAGCAATGAATTGCTGAAAAGAATATGTTAACTAAATGATTTTGTACGACGCTTTGTCTAAAGACTTGTAAAATGTCTAGAATGAAAATTCGGAAAATTGAAAAACACGATTTAGTCTGTAGACTATTAATTCAATGTAATTTGATATTTCAAGAAAGTACCTTGAGAAAGGAATAGGAAGCACTTGCTGTAAGCTTAGAAATTTAACCTATATTTCTGTAAGCTTAGAAATTTAACCTCTATTTGCATTTCAGGATTGCTATGAAATTGTTAATGTGTTATGAAATGTAACAAATAATATTATGCTAGCAATGCACGTTAAGTGCAATATTAATGTGAATGTTGTGTGCAAACTGCGAATTTGTATGCATGAAAAGTTAAAGATTCACTATTTTAGAATGCAAGTGTTAATTAGGCTCTCCACCAAATACACTTAAAGTGTTAGACATAAAGCTAGTGAGAACCTTAGGATTAGCTGGTTAT
Organism: Stegodyphus mimosarum; assembly: GCA_000611955.2. NCBI lineage: Eukaryota > Metazoa > Arthropoda > Arachnida > Araneae > Eresidae > Stegodyphus > Stegodyphus mimosarum. Next base: position 463,764 of record KK117878.1, on the reverse strand, counting down.
AGGGCGTCTTTTCAGGTCTCGTATGTCAAGTTCTAACTAATGTTAGTCGATCGTAGGTGGAAGAGTTGAACACCCCCGAACACAGAAAACCCGCAATGGCGGTTTGCTTTGCATCCAACACCGGTGAGAGAGCATTGGCGGAAGAATTTAATTGTGCTTGAATGATAATGTGTGTGTGCGAATTTACACAGGTAAAAATATGGATTTGTACCACCTAGAATATTCTGTTATTATGTTATACTAAAATCATTTTCCTTCCAGATTTTGCTGGAAGGAGTAAGACTTATGAGAAGAATAAGACTTGAAAGAAAAATATTGAAGATTGTTGTTCCGGTAAATTTCGTCTGTATGTTTCACAAATAGATATTGCCTTGTAAGAGTTGACCTAAGTTTAGAACAGTTAATTTTTGACTATTTAGAATTGCGAGTTTCAACATGGTCCGTTTGGACCAAAGTAGTTTAACTATCGCAATTCTGGCGGGAAGTATGTAAGGTTTTAGTTAAACTAACGAAGTTTTATTTTAATTTAAATCTGTCTATCTCCTCTCTGCTTCAACTTCCCGTCAGAAGAAGCGCGCGGTTTCAGCTTATGCTAATTTTGAAGTACAGCGAAGTACTATTTAAGCCAGAGGTAGAAACCTCTCGGTGTGAGAGAGCTTAGCCTCAGATCACGGTCACGCCGCTCAACGTTCGCCTGACCAGCTAGCATTTCAAATTTATAAGCCATAGTGCTTACTACGTGATTGCATTGTAAAACAAATTGAAGTGCGTTAGTAATAGTGTATCTTGCTACGCTTTAGGTTTAGTATTTAAATTTATTGATTGTTAAGTTCGACCCAAGGGCGGTCTTTTACTTTCTGTATTTCTCCCGAGTTGGGAAGTTTGTATTTAATAGTGATTTAATAAAAGAGGATTTCAAATCCATTTCAAGTGCAGTTATTCGCCAATACAGGATCTACACCAGAACATAGCGTACCTTCCGCTCCCTGTTCCAGTTCAGGACTGAAAACTTGAGGTTAAGAACCCTTTACAGAATTTACCATGTTTCACGGAACACTCAGTCCTCATAAAATATCAGACAAAACATGAACAGTTAGTTGCCATATAATATCACTGGGGCGCTGGTATTGCTGAGATGAGTTTATGTGCTCCTGTGAGCGTCGCTGCTCAGCTCATTCCGCTCTGCAACACAGTAGTGATTTTTATTATCGTTCTTGAATAATCTTGCTGTTTTGTGCTATTTTTTACGTGAGAGGAATACATATCATTGCTTAGACAGAGGTACAAGATGGAGAATCACAGGTAGGCTTGAACAGAGCAATCCCAAGCTGACGTTGCAAGAGAACTGGATGTAATATCAAGTGTCATCACTAATTTAAGGAATCAGTTTAAAATCAGCGAGACAGTGTCCAAAAGATTAAGAAGACGTCGCTCGAGAGCCCCAACGCCCAACGATGGTATTTGGTACTATCAGGACTGCTGTAGATTCTAGTGGATTTCGCAAACATAGCTGTAGTCCTGAGTAGGAACAAGGAGCTTACTAAAAGCTATGTTCATGCGTGTGTGGAAGATACAACAAAGATAAGGAGGGTTCAAATTACCCTTTATTTGCTTATCCATTTTACATACGTTCCCGAACTTCGTGATAATGCGGTCAACCACTTGTGCTCTGAACGTAAAAGAATATAAGACTACTAACTAAATAAAATTTAAATAAGAGCTAATTTTTAATATCTTACACAGATGACTAGCACTAAGACTTGCCTTTTAAATTACTAAGTCTTCAGTACGCAAACTGCGGAAAACTACAATACGTCTTTAACTTTCAAGAGGGCTAAATATCTGGCCTTAAAGGCGGACAGTAACTGATGGCTAGCTCGCGTAAAGATTAGTAGCAAGAGGGCTCTGTCTCTCTTTCCTTCTACTCTCTTGGCAAAAAGCCACAATTTAAATACTTAAGCGTTAGCAAGTACAATTTACATAAACATATTCACGCGTTAATTCTGGCCGGAAGTGGAAAATAAGAGATTATAGTAAAGTTTTAAAATAAAATAAACGTTAGCGAACTTAAAATCCTTACAATACTTTCAGCCAAGCGCCAGAGGACGTCTAGAGCCACACAACTAACTTATGACCTTGCTACTGCAACAGGAACATCAGTTTCAAGACGACTGTTGACAGAAGGCTCCATGAGACAGAACTGTATGTCAGAAAGCACAGTATTTGTATCCCACTCACTACCTTCCACAAAAGAGAGCGTTTGCAATGGTGCATGCAACCTAATTCTCGGTGATTATCGATATGGAAGGAACCTGATACTATCCCAGCAAGATCATGGAAAGGCACCATTATGTGGTGGAGGAGTGATGGTCTGGGTGGAATTTCTGCAAGATTCCCGCACACCGCTCCATGTGTTTGATTTTGGTTGAGTGAATGCCAAGAGGTACAGGCAGGAGATCTCAGAGCCCTATGTGCGGCTTTTCAGGGGAGCTGTTCAGGGGAGAGCCTTGAGTTCTTTTTTATGGACAACAATGCGCGAACACATAGGGTCCGCCTGGTTAATGACTATCTGGAAAGAGAGGATATTCACCGAATGGATTGACCAGCCAAATTTTCTGACCTTAATCCTATTGAACATGCTTGGGATGCTCCTGGGAGGACTTTTGCAATACGCCAACCCGCAATGCAGAACCATTCGGAACTCAAAAGCGGCTGTGGTGCAGAAGTGGAAGCGACTTCCACAGACATTCCTGAACTCTGTAGTTAACAGCATGGCTACTCTTTGTGCATGCTGTCTGTCTGTCAGAGGCGACCACACACCATACTAGCCACATTTTCACTGCAATCTTTCAACGTCAAATTGAGACAACATTAGACTCTTGGCCATAACTCGTGCTAACGAATGGTAGTTTCATTGTTCATACTGTACACATCATTGTTATACAATAAGCTATATTAATACCTAATTTCATTTATTGGTATCCGGTATTTCTCGAGATATTTGGAAAAAAGTGTTTCATCTCTTAATTTTGACCACCGGTGTAGTTTAAATCCGATGGCGAGTTTTAGTGAAATATACCCATTACGAATATCTTTAATAGTTGAAAATAAATAAATATTTTTAAGAAGATAAAAAAAGTAGCATTTTTACACTAAAATTATAAACATCAGTAATATAGATTACTAATGAAGTATATCTACAAATATTTTAAATGTATTCATCAGGACAATGAAATAGTTAATATAAAAATTATGTAAAATTTTGCGCTAAATTTTTAACTGCCAAGCATTTTTTTTAAAAACGTGCAAATTTAAACTTTAGTTTTTCTTTAAAAAATGTACACCGTTAAACATTTTAAAGTAAAATATGAATCACATTCTTCTAACTATTGATTTTTTTAAAAGCTAAATTTATTCCAGCTGTTTTTTTCCATTTGCAATGAAGATTAAAAACTTTTCTGGAAAGCATCTCACGACAGGCATCGCCTTAATCTTCGTGTTGTTGTGACTTTTTTCACCTGTCTGACAGTTACATCAGAAAAAGCCCACGAAATTCATCGTAGCAAGGAGTGCAGGATCGCGCTTGTCGTTGGCAAGAGCCTTGAGCACCGTACAGGTGATACTAAGACTTTAATCAGTTTCGCCCCCCCACCCAATTTTGATGGAGAGGACTCCGGAGGGACAGGTCCGAGGGTCTCCTATCCCTCTTCCCTTACCACAACCTCTTAAGAGGAATTTCGCCTCGCCGCATATTTAGAGTGTCCCATGCCCTCTTCAGGGTTCGAACCCAGACCTTTCGATATGGCAGACAGTCGCTAACCACTATCTCGATTGGGCGGCAGATAAAATTCTAAAGCAAGCTTCCAAAGGGAAGGTAAAAAACTTTTCAAAAGGAAGTGAAAATTAATTAGCATTCTGATGTTCGAAAAATTTCGGATATCATATTTCAACGAAAATATGCATTTTGACAGCTATCGAATGCAATTTAACGATGTTTTTGCGTTATAGCTGAACGTAAGGACAGAATAAAGGATTCTTTTCCGCCCAATAAATTATAAAACTGATATTAAAGGGCTTCGAAAGAGATTTTTTCGTGGCGTCTGTGCGTACGTACGTATTTATATACACTGGTGTGCAAAAATTAAGGACGAAGTCGAAAAATTAGCATATCAGCTGAACGAAGAGGCAGAGCGGACAGAAAGACCAATCAGAAGATTAAGTAATGTGATGTACGGTAGCACATGCGCAGATATGCAGGTAGACGTAATGGGGGAGTGTCTGAGTAGTATAAAGCATGTTGTCGGTGTAAGATCAGTATTTCTGGCAAAGAGATTGCACGCCGTATAGCAGTTAAAATCACACCGAGTTGCTGCCTCAGCGAGAAATGGCGAATAATCAATCTGTTAGACGACATCTGGATGCTTTTACCCGAGGTCGAATCATTGGGAAGTTGGAGGAAGGCCGCAGTGTGACAAGTGTGGCTGCAGAGTTCGGAATTGCTCACAGCATCGTTTCACGACTTTGGAGACAATTTCAAACTACAGGAACAGCTATCCGGGGGTTTAGTAGTGGTCGTCCACGAGGAACCACACCCGCAGATGACCGGTATATTGCCTTACAGGCCAGAAGAAACAGGCGGCAGACAGCGGGAGAAATCGCTAGACACACGACACAGGCGACTGGACGACCGATATCGCGTTTTACCGTGGCCAGAAGACTGCACGGTGGTGGTCTGTTTGCACGACGCCCTGTACGGTGTGTACCTCTAACGCCTGCCCATCGGAGAAGGCGTTCTCTGTGGTGCCGGGAACACCGGAATTGGAGAGACAATGAATGGGGACGAGTACTCTTTACAGATGAGAGCAGATTCAGTCTGAGTAGCGATTCTCATCGCATACTCATCTGGAGAGAGCGGGGAAGCCGCAATCATCCCTCGAACATCATTGAAAGGGACAGGTATGGAGGTGGCGGTGTTCTCGTTTGGGGAGGCATCATGCTTGGTAGTCGTACAGACCTTCACATCTTCGACGCAGGTTCAGTCAACGGGACCCGTTATTGTAACGAGATTCTTCTTCCATATGTGCGTCTTTTTAGAGGCGCTATGGGTCCGCAGTTCCTTTTCATGGACGACAATGCACCATGTCATCGCACAGTAGCTGCCAAACAGCTCTTAGAGAGTGAGGATATTGAACGTATGGATTGGCCGGCACGATCTCCGGATCTCAATCCCATCGAGCATGTATGGGATTTTCTAGGCAGACGCTTGGCAGCTCGTACCTTACCACCAGTAACGATTCCGGAGCTTCGATTGGCGCTGCAAGACGAATGGGCAGCAATGCCTCAACAACTCATTGACACCCTCATTCTCAGCATGGGCAGACGATGTGAAACCTGCCTAGCAGTCAGGGGAGATCATATCCCCTATTAAAGACCGGATGTTTCTTGCTGGACACCCATCACAGGGATGTTTCGGCCTTCAGTCGCATTGCGCTCCATGCTACTTTTTCAATAAAGCTTCTTTTTATACCTCTGATTTCTCTTTTAGTAAGTGTTGCTTACATTACTCATGTCCTTACGTATTGGGGATCTTACGGTATTAAATGCGTTGATTTAGAAAGCTTTTGTACAAAGCTATATTGAAAAAACCGTCGCGTCCTTAATTTTTGCACACCAGTGTATGTATGTAGGTATGTATGTATATCGCATAACTCAAAAACGAGTAGTGTCAGAACGTTGAAATTCTATATATAGGACTGCTATAACATCTATATGTGCACCTGCTATTTTGGTTGTAATCAGCCTCACAAAAAGTATATAAATATATGTATCCAATCTGTTACTCGGCTCAGTGAGCTCAGTTTTTTTATTCTTATATGTTGGTAAATTGTGCATTTTTTGCTTTAAAAGTGATTGAATTATGTTGCTCTCATTTTCTATTTAAGGTTTTTATGCCTTTAGTAAATCTGCATAAAAGATTTGTAGAATTATCAGCAATTTAAAAGTTGATTAAGTGCGGCTAAGCCTAATCATTTTCCCCATGGCAGCCATATTTGTTTACATTTGACACTTAGCAGAATACTGGATTTAGTGCCAATCTAGAGAAACTAAGCTTCGCAACAACAAATCTTTTATTATTGCGAATTAAATCATGCTTAAACCATTCTGGAATTTATTCGAGAAAATAAGTCTTTAATATTTACTTCGTAATTTTTGATATAGATATTTTGAATTTTTACGTATTTTTGCCTTCTCGTGAAGGGAGATCTGAATTAATTGAATGAGAAATACTGAATCGTCTGTAAAAAACTGTTTTTTTCTTTCTTTTTTTTGTTTAATTTCTTTTATACATCATTTTAAATTTATCATAGTATTTAAATAGAACATGTGGCAACGATTAGATAATTCTTCAGATGATATACATAATTTTTGTGCACTCTGAGTTATGAAATGAATGAATGTAACGCTCTTAAGTGAACCTTGTGCCAAAGTGTCACTATAGTAAATAAATATAGTGAATATTAAAGAGTGTATTTATTCTATTGTGGTTTAAGCGCTATTGACAAAGTAGATTTAATTCAATCCAATAAGTTAAAATTAAATTTCAAAATGCGTATAATTTAATATTCCGTACAAGGAAGTCATATGGTGTACACATCAGCAAAAACATCGTTAAATTGTATTGGATAGTGGTCAAAATGGACATTTTTGTTGAAATATGATACCCGAAATTTTCCGCAATTACAATACTTCCTTTTTACTTCGTACAGGGACGTAATAATTAATGGAGTTTTAGTGAAGGACTAAGGTAATACATCAGTTTTCGCAAGAAGACCGGTTTAGTATGAATTTCAATCAATAATTTGGTAAGACACATTCGTTAAGGATGAAGTTCCTAGAGCGTTATTAACCTTCATATTGAACGTAAACTATCCTGGAAACGTGACTGTTATATATACTGCTGGCCACCCAGATTGCAACACCAAGAAAGACAAGAGATATCACAACAACATTTATTTAGTAGATAACATGTGGACCAAGTATCAAATGATTAAATTTATAGACTTCTGTGAAGTGTGGTTCCTTCTAGAATCAGTAGCCAGAGTAGCCGCCATTGTTGGAGATTACTTCTGAAACACGCCTCGGCTTTGATTCAAAGAGACTTTGGATGTGTTCTTGGGGTACAGCATACCAAGCAGCTTCCACACGTCGCCAAAGTTGATCTGGTGTGGCAGCTTGGAATGTAATCTGGGTCAATCGTTCAGCCACCATGGACCACATGTTTTCTATCGGCGAAAGATCCGGAGAGCGAGCCGGTCAGGGAAGCAATTCAATCTGGCGATTGATGAAGATGCGTGCAACATGTGGACACGCATTATCTTGTTGAAATATGGCTGTGGGCAAGCCCTGAAGGTAAGGAAGGAGAACTGGCTCCAACACCTAGGAGATGTAGAGCTGGCTATTTAAAGTACCGGCAATGCGTACTAGAGAAGTACGAGAGTGATATCCAATACCGCCCCATACCATAATACCCGGTGCAAGACCAGTGTGGCGGTGCATAACGCAGTTGTTCAGCATCCTCTCCCCACGGTGTCTCCAGACTCGAATCCGACCATCGTGGTGTTGCAGACAGAAGCGTGACTCGCCAATAAAGACAATTTCATTCCATTCTGCTGTGTTTCATCGCACCACTGGCGATGGAGACGTCTGTGGTTCTGCGTCAAGGGTAGACGAAGTAATGGACGTCTTGCGGACAGACCACTCTGCTTTAAACGGCGTCGAATGGTTCGCGCAGACACTGGACGACGCGTTACAGACTGAATGTGCTGTGCTATCGTTCGTGATGTGACTGAGCGATCCGTCACTGCCTTGCGCACAGTGTTCCTGTCATCACGTGAAGTGGTGCACTAAGGTGGATGCGATCGAACACGTCGGTCCGTAGTACCCTCCTGCATCCAACGGTCACATATCCGCATTACAGTTGTTTGGTTTCGTCCAACACGACTACCTATTTCCCTAAAAGATAACCCACTTTCTCGGTAGGCCACTATCTTTCCTCTGTCGAACTCAGATACTTAATCAAACGACGATCGCTGTTTACTACGAGGCATAATTGATCGTTTTTTTTGAAAAAAAAAACACAAGAAAAGTACAATTGCCGAACTTGAAATCGTCGAAAACTCCAAGCCTTAAATAGCGCTTTAAATTCGCGCAACAGGTGCGCGTGATGTGCGTATGCGCTGAAATTCTAATCATTTGTACATCTCACCTCCGCTAATACATGTTGTAAATTTCATGTTATTTGCATGCTTCCTTCAGGGTGTTGCATTTACGGTGGCCAGCAGTGTACTTATGGACAAGTGCATTCGAGTTCTCTCGAATTTCTTTTAAATAAGTCTAGTTTTCAGTTTCTTTTATATCCAGAATCTATTAGCCACTTTATTATATTACTGGTCTTTCTAATGTTTAGTCTCCATTATAGTCTTATCATTTATATTAAAATATATTATTACTAATATACTCTTCCGCAAAAAATCAAATGTGAGGGTCTAGCCTCACGTTTAATTCCAGCGTAAGTAATTATTGCATTAAGCCGTAATAATGTAAAACACTATGTTTTGAAGGCAGAACTTCGACAATGATTTTAAATATTTAAGCAAAATAAGCCGGTAATGATAAAAATTTCCATTCACTAAAAAACGAACCACCTGTGTGGACACAAGGACTTAAGAATTTATTCACTCCTTACTTCTTCCCTAAATAGCAAAAATTTCCATTGTAGCATCAACTTTGAAAAGAGTTCCGTCTTATAGCTCAGTCATAAAATCAGAATGAAATAAAAAAAAACCATTCAAGTTCTTTGACTCAGTTATCATGGACACCGTATAGTGTCCTAAGGTATTCTTATTATATGTCCTGTTTCTCTAAGAATTAGGTGTTACGTATGGCGTTTGAGAGTACAGAAAAAGATGTAACATAGAAGAAAACAACGTAAAGGTTTTTTCGCTGTCAGCCACATTGAAGAAATATGGGTCTTATCATCTTAAATATGGATGATTTTAAGAGTAAGTAATTTTTCAATTACAGCTTGCAAAAATTTCGGGGAAAAAAAGATATGAATAGTACTAAGGAATGTAAGCCAAAGATACCCATACATTTCATTATTTCCGATTTTCATAATTTTGGAGGTTCTCAATAGCTGCATAAAATAACATTGAATGTAAAGAAAACTGAGCGGAAGCAATCATTAATAATTATTAGGCCCTATAATTTGCTTACAAGAAAACATAAGCATCTGAAGAACGAATCTCCCTTTTCCAGATGCTGTTTTTTCGAGAAGAAGTATATTTATGAACCATGCTGTCAAGAAAACTTTAAATGAATTAGAAGACAGAAAAAAAATATGTGATAGAAAACTATTTAAAATTTGTCTTTTAACTTCAGTACGTCATGCCTTATTATCATTAGCATAATCACCTTTCATACATAAGTTTAAGTCACAATTCCTCTAACTGTAAATTTAGGATTAATTTGTAAACATTTTTACTCACCTTTTTTAAGATGTTATTTAACATTTATTGTTTAACTTATTATCATTTTACCTTTTTATTTATTTTCAGTGTCCTAACGGCCTTCCAGAGAGTTCCAGCATTTCTGATTTTAGACATTAAGCGTTATACTAAGCCTTCCAAATAGTACAAGGCTTATTTCTAAAATAATAAATGTTAATTGAACAATGGTAATAAAATTAATAAACACTGATTGGAATCAAATGTTATATATGTAGCTATATATTCTCTACAAAATATTTTTATATGGCATTAAATATCTAAGTTATTAAAGGTTATGCAGTAGCATATAAACCGCTTGACATTGAAAATGCAACACCAAGAAGGAGTGGTCAGAAAGTGACGAAATTTGGAAAAAAGACAGAGACAGCAAGCAACAATAAGTAATCTTTATTTTAAAATTATAGTCATATTAGAGTGAGAACGGCGTCGGCTCAGTAGGATAAGTGATAAGTGACTGGGGACGTGGGCACTGTCCCTTTACCATAGCGGTTAATCAGTACAGCACCACGCCCACCATTATCTAGAGTACAGCATTAACATAGGTAACTAGTATTACAAATAAAGCATGGTACAATGTACATAGCAGGAATAATTACATCTATAAGAACAGGATATAAACTATATAACATATGCAATATTTACAGACTTGTGCGTCCATACTACTTTCAGAAGTGATGCTATAACAGAGGTACAAAATGAATACGCATACAAAAAACGCTTGCACATATTATGTGACATAAAAGATAAAAGTACACTAGTTCAATACAGAAATACGGATGTAATACATAGAGCAAAACTCAGTAATAGAATATACAGTTATGAGTATAAGAAAGTCAACTGCTAAATAACTTGCAAACTACTACATGGTGCGACTACTGTATGAGAAGAGATTGCAATGTTATAGTTAAAAAATTTATACAACATGTACATATTTATGTCGTGTTACTGTTAAAGCATGAAACGATGTACATAGCAGGAGTAATTACATCTCGGGGGGATATAAAAATAAATATAACATATACAGATTGTTATGCGACCAGACGATATTCGTAATAGTGATGTTATATTAGAGGGTTCGGATATATGTTGGACAATTTGTATGACCTATATGACATATAAAGAGTATAAGCTAAATGATACAATACAGTTAACATATAAAGTGCAGGTTACAATATTACGTACAGATTGATTATAGCAGCGCTGTTCATGTGAACTATAACATAAAATACAGTAAATACATATCTGGATTAACAAGGTACTGATATTCTGGAGTAAATACATTCAAAGGTAGAGTGTACATAATGACATTCAAAATACTATATACAAGTTATATAACACAATATAAGTACCATACGATATACGAGTGAGAAAATTACTGAAAGATTAATTATTACATTTCAATAGTATAAACAGCACATTTCAGTAGTAGGTGTTACAATACAATATGCAGTATGGGTAGACAAAGTGCTAGAATCATTACAGAACATACTATTGTCATTTCAATGAATATACATTTGGAAGGAAAGATAAGAAATTCGTGACAATACAATAAGCCTATGAGAATAAAGATCAGATAAGGTGCTATATACAATATATTCACTGGGTGTTGCATAAAGAACATAAACGAATATTGTTGCAGTAGTAGAATATTGGTATTTTTCATAATATGATAAATATTAAAGATAAATTGATGTATAATGATATATACATATCTTGCATATAATGCCATATATAGTAATATCTTTAATACAATACAGGTGTGTGATACTCAGACACTATGAGATGTCATAGATATAATACAACAAAATTCTGTGATTAGGTTAACATAAAACGATGTAAGTATGTTTACTTACGTAAGGTATGCGAGGCAATTGTCCCCTCGAAAAGATGTAAAATATTCTTAATGCTGTACATAAGGCAAGATATAAAAATACATAAGATGTAAATAGTGTTGCAACAAAACGTATGATTGCTATGCACAATACAGGGTGCAAATTCAAATAACTTAATGTGTGAAAATACATATCTGACTTAAATGCTGTATGCAAACATACTAAATTAGCATTAGATAGACACAAAATTTAATTCACAAATGAAGTACTGGAAGAGTAGACTATTACGCCATAGGTGTGCTTAACATTTTGCATAATTTTAAGAATATACAGAAAGAGTACTAGGCTGTAGAGCTTAAGAGCTGCAAAAACAGAGTAGCAGATGAAGAATCACATTGCCAAAGTTAACACTATATGAGATGCATATTACCCAATACAGTCTAGAATGCATATAAGTAGTTATACATTAATTGAGTACATTATTACACCACAGGTGTGCTTAAACACTTCTGCATGACCTTAATATGTATAAGATAGTTACTACGTTTGAATGCTGATAAATATGTACCAATATTGCGATACTTTTCCATTACGGATATATTGGAATATTTTGATGATTGATGCCTGAACTACGTTTGTATATAATGATGCAGGATTAAAGTTTAGGCAGTACATGATTCGATGCATACATTCAATAGCAGGTTGGTGCATATTGATAATTAAAACATTTCTGCATATTGATGCATATTGATAATTAAAACATTTCTGGTATAGAAAACAGGATGCAGTAGTACCTTCAGAATATGGTTGGGATTCAGTTGTGCGCTTATGAAGTTAGGCATAAGTCCAAGCCTAATGTGGATAGTTTATCCATTATATTTACAATTTGACGGATCAGATGCCGCTGTTTAATTAAAAATTTGCAAAATGCTTGACGATTAGCATCTGGGAGAGGAATATGTGAACCAGCAGTGAGTGGGCATGCTGAGAGGTAATGTTCTGGAGTACCCACATCTCCACAGCAACAGAGCTCAGTATTACTTAAGCCAAATCGTGCATAGTATTGTGGAAAAGGCCCATGTCCTGTAATATATCTAACGAGATTGGGATTGTTAATATTTCGAGCTGTGTCAACGTACGCAAGATGGTATTGCGTACGGCGGCCCGTTTGGCTCGAGTCTCATTCTTCCTGCCACTGACCTATGGCCTTAAGTCGAAGAGATCTTTTAAGGTGGGAAATGGGCTATGGAATATTAGTTTGAACGTTAGCCTGTCCATTAGCAGCTTCCTTAGCCAATCTGTCAGCAAGCTCATTGCCATAATGACCGACATGGGCCTTTATCCATTCCAGTGAGATATGAATTTCCGGATGGTCTCGCAGATCTTGTTGTATCTGCTGGATAATTGGGGAGTAGTGTTCTGGGTTGTTGATAGCATATAAAGAAGACTGGCTGTCTGTTTTTATCACTGCAGGTGTAATCTGCTGTTCTTGCAGGTAACGTATTGCGTGCGCAATTGCCACTGCTTCTCCCTGAAATATACTATTATTAGTGCGTAGCTGACCTTTCCATTGATAAATATTTGATTGGTCCTGTAGAACTATAAATGCACTGCCTGTGTTGTTATCAATTTTTGATCCATCAGTTTAGATCTCTGTATGTAAATGTGAATCAGTAGATGTTGGGTTAAATCGTATTCTCACCCCGACGCCCTTCTGCGAGGGGTGGATGTGTAAGTGGGGGGCTTGTGCTTCATACTCTTCAGGAAGGAAGATGTCTTCTGCGAAAGTTGCAGGCCTACGTAGTTGTTTGACGAGTTGTCGGGAAGCTTCCTCTTCTACACGAATGTGCAGGGGGAGTAGTCCGGCTAAAACATTGACTGCGTCTGAGGCCGTTGTGCAATATGCACGAGTAATGTTAAGTGCAAATGGCTTTTGGATGGATGACAGATGTTTGATTTTTCGCGCCTGCATGGAGTTGGCCCATATCGCAGCGGCATATGAGACCATTTTTTCAGTGACCGTCATGTAGAGAAGCTTTTGAATATGAGGGTTGAGACCCCATTTGTATCCTTGCAAATGCTTCATTTGTTTGGCAATAACGGCCGTACGTTTTTTAAGATCTAAAATGTGAGGAATCCAAGTCAGTTTCTCGTCAAAGAGTAGGCCCAGCTACTTGAGCTCTTTGACGATCGAAATTCGCTGTTGGTTTATTACGATTCTTGGTCGTCTTGCCAGTGACCTTCCTTTTTTTGGAATCAAGAGAACCCTTGACTTCTTGTCTGCAATTGCTAATTTTAAAGAAGAACAAAGAGCATAAAATTGAGCACAAACTTCATTGCAATTTGCTTGAAGTTTTTCACGCGTATGTCCTCTGACAAGTAGAGCTGCATCATCAGCGTATGCGAAGATTTTGGTATGCTGAGGCCATGCGGCAGTGAGGATGCTGTTAAATGTTACATTCCACAGATGGGGCCCCGCGCAGGAACCTTGCGGGCAACCCCTTGTCTGTTGACGCTCCACAATGCCGTTATTGTGTATTGCTATTAAGTGTCGGTCGGAGAGATAATGGCTTAGTGTTCTGTATAAATTTTCAGGACAATTGGCGTCCCTGAGTGCTTTCTTGATAGCGGGCCACCATAGATTATCGAACGCGCTTTTCAAATCAATACTTATAAGAGCTGTATGGTAACCGCTGTTTTTATTTTCTAAGATAGCTTCCTTGATGTCGAATAATGCATGGATGGTTGACAGGCCGGGGCGAAATCCATACTGATGAGGACTGAGGACATTATTACAGTGCAGATGAGAGCGGAGCCTATTCATCAGTAATTTTTCAAACACCTTGCCCATAGACGAGAGCAGGCAAATAGGTCGAAAAGAACTAGGATCTGAGGGATTTCGATTCTTTTTAAGAAAGAGCACTACTTGGCCAATCTTGAAGATTTTAGGGAATGTCCCGGTAGAAAGAAGCTTATTAAAGTAATTGACAAAGAGGTCTGGAGCCGATCTTATTATAAGTTTGACAATGGTGTAATCCACACCATGAGGTCCCGAAGCTTTCTTTCGCGGGAGATGTGTAAGCACTTGTAGAAGTTCTTTACGCGTGAAATTCAAGTCCGGAGGAGCTATTAAGAGGGTTGGGAGATTTCTGACATAGTGATGGTAATCTGTGTCATCTGAAGAGACGTCAGGACAGAAAACTCTATCTAGGATCTGCTGAAGAGTTCCCGCAGTAATGTCGGGGTTGCTCTGGATGGAAGTTGAGACGTGAAGTTGGGCTGGTTTAAATAGTTTGCCAGTCACAATCTTGTGCTGAATACCGTAAACGTCCTTAGTGTCCGTACAGAAGCGTTTCCATGAGTTAAGTTTTGCCTCTATAATCATTTTCTTGTATAAGGCTCGTTCTCTTTGATAACGATCTGCTTGTAAATTGAGTCTGCGTGCCCGTTTTAACTTCCGATGAAGTGCTCTGCAATTGTGTTGTTGTGTACGGAGGGGTCCATTCCACCAATTAACTGCACACAAGCGTTTGACATTGCGTGTTGGAAGGTAGTCATTGCAGGCTTGCTGTATGGCAGTTTGTAAAGAACTCGAGAAGTCCTCGAGATCCTCCTGGGTTTGTGCTTGCAATAGTTGCTCTGCTTTTTCCTGTATCAGTTTGTAAAGAACTCGAGAAGTCCTCGAGATCCTCCTGGGTTTGTGCTTCCAGTAGTTGCTCTGCTTTTTCCTGTAGGAGGGTTCGCATTTTTCTAGCGAAAGGAGCTATTTTATGACCTGGAAGATTGTAACGCTTAATGATAGGGATTGAAGTAATCTTGTCTATATTGAATGTTATAAATTTATGATCCGAGAGACTTACAGTGTCCTCCACTTTCCAATCTTGTATTAATTCTGCTGCTTGTGCTGTTGTAATTGTAAGGTCAGGCCATCCATGGGCATAGTTGGTGTCAAATGAAGGAGGTGCATCGGAGGTGTTCTGAATAATTAAGTTATGTGAAGAAATAAAATCTTCAAGTTGTCGACCTTTATCATCCGTTGTTGAATATCCCCACGTGGTATTATGGGCATTGTAGTCCCCTGCAAAAATCATATTGGAGATGCGGAAGCGTTGTAACGTGTCTCTCATGAATTGTCTTACATCACTATGGTCATCTGCTGGAGAAGAATATTGGGAAACCATGACCATGATTAGATTTTGAACGTCGAGAAGTATTGCAACATTGTCCCACGTTAGAGAAATGATAGAGGGAGCCCAGTCTGCCTTAGAACAGATTATAATAGCACGTGGGGGATTGTCCTTATCCTCTTTCTGAAAAATTTTCCATTGCAGCGGGAAGCCAATAGCGACTCCATTCCTGACGTACGGCTCCTGTGCAAATATTATATCCGCTCCGTACTCTATTGCATACTGAGTTGCTTGAGCAATGGCAGCCTTAGCATGTTGTAAATTAATTTGTAGGCATTTAATTGGCTGCGTTGAGATTCCTTGTGAAGAATTAATAGGAATTGTAGGACTTATTTCAGTTATATTATGCGTGGGAGTGGTTTGTAGTGGAAAAAAAATCAATATTCTGTGTTGCATCGGACGTTGTGGGCTGCTCGCTGGTAGACTGGACAGTCCGGGTGATACGCCCGGTGTTGGGAGTTGTAGCGATTGCCGAAACGGTTGTTGGTATCTTCACAGTTGATACAGGCTGGTGATTCTGCATCGCACTCGCTAACTCTGTGGGGTCCAGAGCAGAAGGCACAGAACATCTTTTTACTTCTACACGTGTCCTGGGAGTGTCCAAATTGTTGGCAATGATAGCATCTTCGTATTCCCAAGAACTCCGTGACATGTGCTTGTCAAGCAGTGAAAATTCTTCTGACTTTGAGTGCGGCCGCAAAGCTGGTTGAGGTGCACTCCAAAATCCATTTGACTCTATTAGGGCGTCGTTATTTAAGTCTAAACAGTGGCTTATAGGAGTTGGCTGAAATTCTTGCCGTGGCGCTAAGCTCTGCAATGAACTCTTCCGCTTTGATTCGTTCCGGGACGTTATGTATTGCACATCTTGGACGTCGCTTTTGCCGTTGTTTGACCTCTGCATGCACTGCGGCCTTCTGTATATATTCCTGGAGTTTGTTGACATCTTCTTTGGTATTACAAAAGACCTCTAGACCACCCTGTGGAGCAGGGTGGATTCTATTAACCACCACTGGAATTTTCCCAAGTGGAAACTTTTCTTGCAATTCACGACGTAAGTCGCTTGAACGTGTTTTATCCTTTGGGTGAATAAGCAGACTAGGTTTATTTATGCCTCGTAAGACGTTTGCAAAGGTCTGTGGTTGTTGAGGTAATAAGGGTGGAATAGTTATAGCAGTGTTAACCAAAGAGGACCTTTCGTCTATGGTAATTATTGCGTTATTGGCAGGAGTTTGGTCAGTATTGACTGCACTGTCTATAACATCCGGTCTTGGAATTTGTTCAGTTTTGACAGCACTGTCAGTAACTTCAGATCTATAGAGGTGTTCTTTCAGAGAAAGATCTCGTAGAGCTTCAAGAGTAGAGAGTAGGATGTAGGACCACCTCGGACAGGAGGCACGAAGAAACACGTCTAGGCATAGAGTCAATAAGAGAGCGGATGGTGTCCTGAGGGATGGCTCTCTATTCCCTTTCAACCATTTGCCACAGTTCGTCTTCTGAACGAAGCAGGGGCAAAGTTTGAAAACGGCGTCCAATCACATCCCACACATGTTCGATTGGTGACAGGTCAGGACAGTACGGTGGCCAGGGAGCATCTGTAT
>KK117878.1:434526-446539 GCA_000611955.2 Stegodyphus mimosarum | reverse complement strand
CCTGCTGAAAAATTGCATTAGGCAGCCCCTGAAGGTAGGGGATTGCCACCGGCCGCAGTACATTATCCAGGAATAGTTGGGCCGTCATAGTGCCCTGAATACGAACTAGAGGTGACCTGGAATCGTAGGCAATAGCGCCCCAAACCATTATGCCACGTTGCCGCGCGGTGGGGGGTTCCACAGTTACTGCCGGGTTAGATCTGTCTCCATGTCGACGCCACGCACGTATGTGGCGAGTGTCACTGGATAAACAGAAGCGTGACTCATCTGAGAACAAGACGTTTCGCCATTCTGTCATCCACATCGCTCCAGTCCGGCACCATTCTAAACGTTGGCGTCTATGCTGTGGGGTCAATGACAGTCTTCTTAACGGACGCCGTGAGTGCAGGCCACGTTGAATCAAGCGACGCGAAATGGTTCTCATCGACACTGGAACATTCAGGGTATCTTGCACATACTGCAGAATCGCGGTACAAGTGACTTGCGGGACCGCCACAGCGTGTCGGCGGATGCTTCGATCCACGCGTGCTGACGTCACTCTGGCTGCACCTGCAGCCCTCCTTGTTCCCACATTCCCTTGTTGCAACCATGTTCGCCATAGCCGATGCACCGTGCTCGCATCCATGGGGGTATCAGCTGCGATTTAACGTAAGGACCAACCCGCCATTCTCAGTCCGATCACCATACCCCTCGTAAAATCGTCTATCTGCTGGAAGTGCTTTCGTTGACGGCGGCCTGGGATTCTTTCCTGTTACACGTATCCTCCGGGACAAAAACAAACTTTGTTCGATAATTCGTCTGGCAGAAATAACGACACGAATATTGCCCATTGTGCACGTTCCTTCCCTTATATCTTACTTCACGAGCGTCGGAGAGCTGCGCATTTCACATCATTCGCATACTCAGTGACATGCATAAATTTCTGACTACTCCTTCTTGGTGTTGCATTTTCAATGTCGAGCAGTGTAAATTGGCCTAATTTTTGAGGCAGTATTGCTTAACCCGAAACGTTTATTTTATTCTGTTCACGCTACTCGCTAAATACAGCCTAAAAATAAAGTGCATCTATTTTAAACTTTTGAAGAGCAACTAATAAAGCTCATATTTCTCATTTTGTGTTGCTATTTATTAGCTGCCGCACTTTAGATCTTACTTTGACATCTGATACTATAATTTTTGTTACATATAAGCTTAATTCTTTGCAAATAGTTTCAGATTGCTATCTGAAAACGAATTAGGCACAATTTATATTATCAATGTATAAGGTATATCTCCCACATTCTTAGCGTGCCTTCGTGGTGTAATGGTCAGCACACTGAGCCGGTAATTCAGAGGTCCGTGGTTCGATCCCCGGCGAAGGCAGTGCATATTTTTCATCGTTCCTGCTTCCAAAAAAACCTAATGTCTCTACAGTGGCGCCCGAACTAAAAGGGTTGTGGATGATGGCTCTCCACACCCAGGATTTGGCGACTAGGTCCCCTAAAACCCTAGTCGCCCTTTAAAAAGGGGAGTATATAAGGTATTCCCACATTCTAGGGGAGTATATAAGGTATATCTCCCACATTCTTAGCGTGCCTTCGTGGTGTAATGGTCAGCACACTGAGTCGGTAATTCAGAGGTCCGTGGTTCGATCCCCGGCGAAGGCAGTGCATATTTTTCATCGTTCCTGCTTCCAAAAAAACCTAATGTCTCTACAAATGGAACATTCTAAATCTGAATTTCCTGGAAACATTGTAAATTAATGTCAGTGCTATTGGTTACGTATGATAAATGCGAATTCTAATTTCGTTGCTTATAAATGAAATATAAAAGATTTATCAAAACACATATCCAAAGCATGCTGCTGAAGAATTTTTAAATCAATTTATAAAAAGAACAATATCAATAAAACGTATTTATTTTATTGTTAAGTTAGTCATAACCTTTAATGTCGCTAAACAGCGAGCTTAAAGGTTATTCCCTCAAACTAAAATTTAGTAGAGATTTTTCAATTCAATTAAAGGTTGCTCGTTCACATTAGGAAGGAATTTTCTGTGATATTTTCCGTAATATTTATGTTAAAAAGATTTAGGGCATACTTACGAAGGGAGAAAACAGAATTGAAAAAGACTATTCTCTTGTTACTTATATACTGGTGTATATATATTATGATATATGAATATAAGTTACAGGAATTAATAACAAAAGTTGTTGAATTCGATTACTTTTGGTTATCTAAGGAAAATTTTTATATGGCATTAATTAATGAAACTTTGGCACATCTTGAAAAGAATCTGGTACCTCTTGAAAAGAACAAAAATTGAAAAGTTATATAAAGTACCCATGGAAGCATATAATTAAAATAATAAATGCTGCAGACAATTCATATTGTGAGAAATTATGGGAGAAAAAACAGTGAATTTGAATAGCAGTTAAAGTATGATATTTGATGAAACGAGAAATGTTTTGAAAGTCATCATATGAAAAGCAATATATGTTCAACAGAAATAAATAATAGTATTTTACTATACTTTGGTTTACGAGGTGAATATTTTAGTATAAATCTGCAGAAACAACTTCAAATTTGACTCGTGTATTAATTTACAGAATTTTTTTTTCTTAACAGATCGTTGAAAGAAAGAGGACTCATGCTAAATCTATTTTCTAAATTTAGTAAATTTTTTTACATAGAGAAATAATTGAAATAAAGCAATAAACGGTTATTCATAAAAAGGCTTGGATGCTGAAATATTTGAACATGATTGAAGTTTTTATTTAAGTTCATTGTTTTAGAAATCAATCTAATATAATTAAACGTTTGTTAAAATTTGTAGTTTTATATTAAATATGCATTTTGTTCAGATGTCCCGAATAACAAGTAAGTAGATATATGCCAGAATTTAGAAAAACAGTGAATTAAAAAATTGAGTAATATTTTAACAAACACAATGGCCCAATGAAACGGAGTGTATTTACAAAAAGGTGTTACAACTAGCATTTACAATAATCTCAAAAATGTAAGTATATCAGGTATTAGCAGCCTCGGTGGAACGGTGTTTGGTACACCAGTGTGCCTGAGCGACAAGACTCTACCCCTCGTAGAACTGTTCAAGAATTGCGAATAGTATGATAAAATAACCTAAAAGGTATCTAAGGTATTTTTTTATAGTAAAATTTTTAAAGTGAAAAATTGATAATTTAGATTTCATATTCACACAGAAGTTAGGGAATGCTAATTAAAGTATTAAGCGACGTCAAATGAATGCAGGCCAGAAGTCGTCGAGCTGGTGAGCTTGTGGATAAAAGCAACGTTAGGTGAACACTGATAATTTGAATACGATAAGTAAGATATAAATACTGTAAACGTAAGGGAATAAAAAGAATGCATAGCAGATACAATAAGAGAAGGTTAACATAAACCGTAAAGGCATTATAATAAATATTACATAATATATACATTCAGTTGGGCCATGGTCCTGTCCATATTTGCTAGGTCATTGTAGTCATAATTGCAAATCTTAATGGTGGGGTTGTTAATTGTTTTTTGTCTCTCATGAAAGCTTTTAGCAAGTTTATAATGAGTGTAGTTGCTCCATACCCATTTCTTCATGAATTCTATTGTTGCGTATACACCGCTCCGCTTTAACTATTTGCCTATAAGGTATTTCTCCCGCCTTCTTCGCATTCCTTCGTGGTATAGTGGTCAGCACGCTCGACGCGTAACCGAGAGGTCCGTGCTTGCAATCCCGGCAAGGGCTTTGCTCATTTTTCATGTCTCCTGCTTCGAAATAATCTAATGTCTCTGCACTGGCGCCCGAACTAAAAAGGTGGTGGATGAAGATTCTCCATCACCGGGATTTGGCGATTGGGGCCCCTAATCTCCAGTCGCCTTTTAAAAGGAGGAGTATATAAGGTATTTCTCCCGCCTTCTTCGCATGCCTTCGTAGTGTAGTGAACAGCACGCTCGACGCGTAACCGAGAGGTACGTGGTTGCAATCCCGGCAAGGGCTTTGCTCGTTTTTCATGTCTCCTGCTTCGAAATAACCTAATGTCTCTACACTGGCTCCCGAACTAGAAAGGTGGTGGATGATGATTCTCCACCACCAGGATTTGGCGATTGGGGTCCCTAATCTCCAGTCTCCCTCTAAAAGGGGGAGTATATAAGATATTTCTTCCGCCTCCTTCGCACGTATTCGTGGTGTAGTGATCAGCACGCTCGACGCATAACCGAGAGGTTCGTGGTTCGATTCCCGGGGAAGGCGTTGCACATTTTTTAATATTCCTGCTTCAAAAAAATACCTAACGACTCTACATGCCCAAGAACAGAATTTTGGCAAGTCTGTAATTTTTTCCTATTATATTTTTTTATATAGGCCCAAACTGGACTAGCATAACATAGTAATGGACGGAGAACGGACTTATAAATAAGTAACTTGTCAATTGATAAAACACTGTTTCCAGCAATTAAGAGGTATAGTTTAACTTTAAGAACACGAAACTTTTGGATAATAGATGTAATGTGTGGGGGCCATGTAAGAGTTTTGTTGAAGATCACCCCAAGATCAGGGACTAGCTTGGCCCAGGGAGTAGGGGTGCCACTGAAGGTGAAATTTTTTTTGAATTTCCTTTTTTTTTTTGGTGCACGTTTTAACGCACGCAGTCGCAAAAAAGGTAGATCAAATAAGGCGTCACTAAAACGTCGCTATATGACATCGTTACAACCTATCATGCTACATTTTTACGATGACAATACAGTATGTAAAGACCCGAAAGCGACGTCTTTGCGTAAAAGGAAATGAAGGAAAAAACGTGAAATCGACGTTTTTACGATGACCGCAAAAGCATGGAATTTCGCAGACATCTGATAATTTTAAAGAAGACATAATGCCACGTATTTGCAACATCATGCGCGACGGGTTTGTTACGATATTACGACGCCATCATGCTACTTGAGAAAACGGAAAATAATGTGAGTTATACAGTTTGGACTTCTCATTGAAATAATTTGCAGAAGTGAAAATAAATTTCAAAAAAAAAATGTAAGAAATTCAACAAATTACGTACGTAATTGATCAATACATCTTTAAGTTCATATAAAGCGATATAACTCCGAAAGTAACAAGAAAATATTTGAAAATTCCTTAGGAGAATTAGAAACAGGAAACATTTTTCCATGATTGAAGCAGTTTCGTAGTATATGAAGCCCTTAGATTTTAGGACATTTTGTTACTTTTGTTTGGACATTTGAAAGCTGGAGAACAGTTGATTTTTTTTTTTTTGTGAGGAATTCTATGTTCCATATGAAGGTTTTCAACAAAAACCCACTAATGAGCCATTGTGTTATTTTCTAAATTATCAGAAATGGAATAAGTCCCCTGATAAAGTATAGGATTCCAACTGTTTGCAAGATTTTAAAGCATTTAGCTTAAAATGATTGAAATCATAAACGGAGTTTTCTTATACTTTCCCCGTAATCAGAGAGATACCTTTCCAACTTTCGACATATGAGCGCTTTTGCCTTTTCAGTGTAAGACTTTTTCCATCTAATTAGCTAATCAAGTGCATGAATCTGGTAAATTTTACGGAAAATGAAAATAATTTTAACGTAAATCAAGTAGGTAATATAAATAAGTATTCTGAGGAGATTTAAATAATCTAGGAACTGAAACAAATGATACTTTAAGCGTTTTCTGTAAGAAACATGTCTATATTTGAATTCCTTTCGCATCACAAGTTAAAAGAAAGGAAAAAAAAAATAAAAAATGATAGTATGATTTTTCCTTAGAATCTGGAATACTTTTCTGAACAGTAACAAAAGTTATAAGATGAATTATACGTCTGTTCACAGGGTCTTTAACTGGAATTTCTAGTTGGTGAATGCTAAACGTATATTTCTTGCATTTATGTAGGATTTAACTTAAGGGCTTGTTTAAAAGAAAGAAACTTCTATTTAAAACCCTGTACTATGCGGTAGACAACAGACATAATTTAACATTAACCAATATGAGTACAGTACGTAACAAATACAGAGTAAAATTATAAATGTCTAGATTTAACGCGTGTTCTACCAGCTTAGCTAGGAACTGGTTGGTTTATGTGATTATGGCAAAGCATTGAAGGCTATCTGCCTAAGGGGAGGGATGCCCTCGTCGAGGATTTTGTAAGGGAAACTGGCTCGTGTACACGTTACCCATTTAAAAACCACGAAAACGCCCATGCACCCAGCCCGTTCGCGGGATTCGAAAAACGGAACGAACTACTAGTGTTCAGCGAATTTACTACTCGCCCGTTGGTAGGCCAGCTCGGAAATTGAACCCACTTTATATTGAAGTTTGCGGTAGCAGTGTCTGGACACGGCGGTATCAAGCAAAGGTCTACAGTCATCGGTATGCCAGTTCACTATAATTATGTCATCCCGTTTGACACTGTCCTCAAAGTCATAATGTCTATTCGTCAGCATCGGAAAAATGTCACCCTGTAATAGGAATTTGGGGAAAAAAGAGAGCAAGATAAGGAATTTAATCAGAAGTAAAATAAAACCCTTCTTAATACAGCCTTTCTTTCTTTTCTTTAATGTATATCATATCATCCCATAAACAATATGGTTTTCTTCAGTTGCATGAAAATTCGGAAGGTGACGTATTAATCTACTTACATAGGCTTTCTATAAAAGCCAGCAGTCATTTTATGATGCTTTTATTCTTAGTGCAAGTTTTGAAGAATGCGGATCGATAGTCAACAGTTATTTTTTTAAAGCAATGATGGAAGTGTCAAAGGAGCAGATACAGCATATTTTGCTTTATAAGCTCAATTAAATAAATTATTAATAGCAATGTCGATGCAATACAGGATTATCGAACAATAAACATAAGCCAGTGCCAATGGTGGCTCTAGAAATTGAGAGCTGGAAATAACAGTATAGAAGAAGAGCCTCGTGCTCGATTTATGGAGATAGACGAGGACATTCTGTAAATCCTGGTGGAACAAACTAGCAGATGAAGGAGACTATATTTTTCATAAAAAAAACTTTTAATTTAATTTTGGAAAACGTAAGCAAAAAAAAATCATTAATTATGGGATGACTCAAATATATATATTTGAATTTAACAAATATTCTCTATTCGTAGAAAGCAAATATAAATTAAAATTTAATTAATTTTAATTGCAAAAATAAATTAATTATTGCTGCGAACCAATTTGCAATATCACTTAACTTCTAAGAGCATAAATTTTTTAGATTAATTTTTAGGAATTACGCATTTTTTAATATTTTTTTAATGTTTTTATCATGGTTTTAAATACTTACACTAAATTTAACTATGCTCTTAGAATTTAAGTGATATTGTAAATTGGTTCGCCGCAATAATTAATTTTATTTTTGCAATTGAAATTAATTAAATTTTTAATTTATATTTGCTTTTTTACGAATAGAAAAAATTTGTTAAATTCAAATTTCATTCCTTGCAGCAATGGCGCAAGAGAATTTATTTAAATTTAATTTAACTTTACTATTATCTTGTGAAACAATATATTTATGTTATGTATATATAGGAACTGACAAAAAATTAAATAATCGGCTTAGCAATAAAATAGAGTAATATATAGTTTCAATATATTTAGAGTTACTAGGAATGCTTTCATAGATTTGGCAACAAGAATTAAAATTCAGCAATAGATGTAAGACGTTATCAGTTTTCTATTGGATCTTGCAATTTTTGTATTTTGTGTGCTGCATGTGTATTTGGTGTGCGTTTTGGTCCAT
Organism: Stegodyphus mimosarum; assembly: GCA_000611955.2. Taxonomy (NCBI): domain Eukaryota; kingdom Metazoa; phylum Arthropoda; class Arachnida; order Araneae; family Eresidae; genus Stegodyphus; species Stegodyphus mimosarum. Next base: position 438,798 of record KK117878.1, on the reverse strand, counting down.
TAAAATGTCTTTCTAAATAAAGAAGCTCCATAGATTTGACTTCTACCGCCCATATGGACTCGACAATTATCAGAAGTGGGATTACCAAGCAAAAAAATATTAATTTATTCCATTCAATTAAAGCAGAAAATTTTGATCTTTATAACAAACTGATGTCAGATCATAGGATAAAGGAAATGAAAAAGTAAAGAAGCGAAAGATTCTTTGGAAACTACCAAGCAAGAAGATATTAATTTATTTCCTTCAATCAAAGCAGTAGATTTTGATCTTCACAATAAATCGATGTCAGATCAGAACATGAACGAAATGGAAAAGTAAAGAAACGAAAGCTGCTTTTGAAATTGCAAGTTAGAAAAGTACTAAATTGTACTTCAATGTTTTGATTATCTAGAAGCTTGATTGATTGATTTATTTGATGCAACTAAAATCAACGTTTGATTAAATAAAAAAAACAAGGTAAACTTTTTATGTAAGTACGTTTTGTCCATTAATTTGATAAAATGTCTGCTAAAACAGAAGGAAGACTTAAAAATTAGCTATTTGTACATCCTATAAGAACTATTAAAATTTTATACCATGCAATGTTAGAAGATGGTAATCATAACATTAAGAAGCAATTACATAGTTTTAGCGGATTTGGTTAATATAGAAAATTCTAAAGACGTCAACATAACGTTGAAACTATAAAGCATATGAATGTAAATTATTCCGAAGTATTGTGAAGTTACTGGAAAGCATAAAAATGTACATTGTTCTGAAAACAAAAAACAAACAAAAAAAAAACTTAAAATGGTTCTGAAAAGTAAAATTCGAGATTTCTTAGGCACTAAATAAATCTCTTGCTAGCTGAAATATGGTTTATAACTATAAAGACGAAGTCGGTATAAATACTAATAACGATGAAGATGAAGGCTGTAGGAAAGATGATGATTATGAAGCTAGAGATTATGTGAATGATAATTACGATGAGATGAAAATAGTATGAATGATTATGATAATGAGATGGAGATTATATGAACGGTAATGACGATCAAATAGAGATTACATGAATGGTAGTGACGATGAAATGAGGGTTATGTTAATGGTAATGACGATAAGATGGGGATTATATGAATGAAGATGACGAGAAAATTGTACGAATGATGATGATAACATGAATGCTGATGACGACAAAGCGAAGAACTATGACAAAGAAGCCGGTAAGAACTCCCTGTTCCTACAGCGGAAAGCCGATGTTCAGTTAACAGAAAAGACAGAATCTTTAGGAGTCGAAAGAATCATCAGGATGGCCGAATTTAGGAGCTGACAAAAAATTAAACAATCGGCTTAGCAATAATCAGAGTATTATATATGTTGAATATAATTAGAGTTATCAGGAATGCTCTCATGGATTTGGAAACCAGAATTAAAATTCAAAACTAGATGTAAGACGTCAGCAGTTTTCTATTGGTATCTTGCAATTTTTGTGCTTTGTGTGCTGTATGTGTATTTGGTGTGCCTTTTGGTCCATTAAACTGTCTTTCTAAATCAAGAAGCTTCATAGATTTGACTTCTACCACGCACATGGAACCTCCATATATACCGGCTTTCTTTTAATGACTTTTAATTATCGTTTTTCTTTCATATTCAGTTTTTGTTGGTTTTCCTTTAAAATAAACGTCTTTAAAATAACACTCCAAGCCTTCATGAACTCAGTGTATGTTGAAGTCCTTTATCGTCCTTCATTGTTGCCTCATTTAATTGTAATGTAAGTGTATTATATAATCTGATAATTTTATATGGTCCTAATATATGTGATTTTACCTATAGACCTGAATGCTTTAACAGCCACTAAATCATTAATCTTGATAAGGAAATAATGTAATCTAAGACTATACTATTTAATTTTTCTTTCTAAAATTCGAATGACCGTAGTTTCGCTTCTGTTGAGAAATTCTTCGGGCTAATTTTAGGAATCAGTTTGAAGCTCAGAATCTGTGAGCTTTGTCATTCCAATATTTTTTTTTCGTGTGCACATTTACACCAAATGAAAGTTCAAACTGAGCTGCATCAATGCCTCTTAAGGAGCATTGAAAATGGATCGGAAAATGCTTTTAATTGGATTTCTGTTGACGGACTTCTGGAAGCTTTGGAAAAGTCGACCCCAGAGCTTCGAAAATGCGTGTTCGGAAAACTCCAAGAAAATTTTTAAGTTGGCGAGAAATCTACGGTAAGAAAAAGGAAGCTTCGCAAACTTTACGACGAAACGTTGAGACAAAATTTTCTCTAAGGCCCATCAGGAGCATTTCTGCCTATATCCCGTTTTAGTTGAGCTATTTTTAAGTTTACCCGTCATTGGATTCAGAATCCCAAGATAAATATTTCTGTCCAAGAAATAAGTCCTTATAAACAAGCATGTGGCCACAAGTTTACCTAAACAAAAATATCATAAAATTATTATCTTAAATGATAAAAAGAATCAAATAAATAAAGCAATATATAGTATTACAACAATACTCAAAAACAACATTGCAATGAAATGAATTTAGACATTTACAGGAACTCGCAGCAATATACACTGGTGTGCAAAAATTAAGGACGAAGTCGAAAAATTAGCATATCAGCTGAACGAAGAGGCAGAGCGGACAGAAAGACCAATCAGAAGATTAAGTAATGTGATGTACGGTAGCACATGCGCAGATATGCAGGTAGACGTAATGGGGGAGTGTCTGAGTAGTATAAAGCATGTTGTCGGTGTAAGATCAGTATTTCTGGCAAAGACATTGCACGCCGTATAGCAGTTAAAATCACACCGAGTTGCTGCCTCAGCGAGAAATGGCGAATAATCAATCTGTTAGACGACACCTGGATGCTTTTACCCGAGGTCGAATAATTGGGAAGTTGGAGGAAGGCCGCAGTGTGACAAGTGTGGCTGCAGAGTTCGGAATTGCTCACAGCATCGTTTCACGACTTTGGAGACAATTTCAAACTACAGGAACAGCTATCCGGGGGTTTAGTAGTGGTCGTCCACGAGGAACCACACCCGCAGATGACCGGTATATTGCCTTACAGGCCAGAAGAAACAGGCGGCAGACAGCGGGAGAAATCGCTAGACACACGACACAGGCGACTGGACGACCGATATCGCGTTTTACCGTGGCCAGAAGACTGCACGGTGGTGGTCTGTTTGCACGACGCCCTGTACGGTGTGTACCTCTAACGCCTGCCCATCGGAGAAGGCGTTCTCTGTGGTGCCGGGAACACCGGAATTGGAGAGACAATGAATGGGGACGAGTACTCTTTACAGATGAGAGCAGATTTAGTCTGAGTTGCGATTCTAGACACATACACATCTGGACAGAGCGGGGAACACGCAATAACCCCTTCAACATCATCAAAAGGGACTGTTTTGGAGGTCGCGGAGTTCTCGTTCGAGCAGACATAATGCTTGGTAGCCGGACCGACCTTCATATCTCCCAAGGAGGTTCGTCACCTGGGACTGCTATTGTAACGAGGTTCTTCTTCCTTACATGCGTCTTTTCACAAGGGCTATGGGTCCTCAGTTCCTCTTCATGGACGACAACGCTCCACCTCATCGCACAGTTACTGTCGAAGAGCTGTTGGAGAGTGAAGATATTGAACACATGGATTGGTCGGCAAGGTCTCTGGATCTAAATCCCGTCAAGCATGTACGGAACTTACTAGGGAGACCCGTGGCAGCACGTAACTTATCGCCAGTAACGATTCCGAAACTGCGATTGGTGCTACAAGAGGAACGAGCAGCAGTGTCTCAACAGCTCATTAACAACCACATATCCAGCATGCACAAATGATGTGAAACCTGCCTAGCAGTCAGGGGAGATCATATCCCCTATTAAAGACCGGATGTTTCTTGCTGGACACCCATCACAGGGATGTTTCGGCCTTCAGTCGCATTGCGCTCCATGCTACTTTTTCAATAAAGCTTCTTTTTATACCTCTGATTTCTCTTTTAGTAAGTGTTGCTTACATTACTCATGTCTTTACGTATTGGGGATCTTACGGTATTAAATTTGTTGATTTGGAAAGCTTTTGTACAAAGTTATATTGAAAAAAACCGTCTCGTCCTTAATTTTTGCACACCAGTGTATGTATACACTTAAAGATCAAAGAAAAAATATTTGTATTTAACAAATGAATAATGGGATATGAAGTGTGTTAAACTCTGTCATAAAATAGAAATTTCTAAAACAAATCATTACCTGTTAAAATTAAGTTTAATACTAAACTCAATTTTGATAATTTTTTTGAAAT
>KK117878.1:423643-434492 GCA_000611955.2 Stegodyphus mimosarum | reverse complement strand
TCTATTATTTGTGAAAGATTTTGTTTTCCTTCTGATATGAAAAATATATATGTATGAAATATTTTAAATTTCCAGCCATCAAGAAAATTCCTTAAACAAACTTTTGACCCCTAAATTATATCTAATCACAAAGCAAATTTTGAGAAGTTTTGTTAAGGTAATGTTCCTTTCTGAATCACACTTTCATTTCATTCTGCCATTTCTGAAATATTTTGTCTCCGTTTTAATAAGATATGAAATTTTTAAACTTTGTCATAAACTATACCCGAAATAAATTCTTGCCAGCCAAAAGCACGTGTAATCACATAGCTAATTTTGAGAAGGAATGTGTTGAAATATGATTCAATTTTCTGAATCTCAGTTTCATGACGTTCTGCCGTTTATAAATGATACTGTAAGAGTCTTAGTAAGATAGATAAAATTATTAAACCCCGTCATAAAATATTCCCAAAATAAATGCTTTCCTGCTAAAAATAGGTGTAGTCCTAAAGTTTATTCAGAGCATAAATTTCTTGAAATGTGATTCAATTTTTAAATCTCAGTTTCAATTCGTTCTTAATTGATTTTGTTTCCGTTGTATTTTTTTTTTTTTATACGGCGGTATTCACTCACTTTCCTTGACAATACTCGATGCAGTAGTGACTTTGAATCTCGAAATTATTCCTAAAAGATACTGGATAATTTTGGGATTCTAGCGCGTTAAGAAATTTCATAAAACGATTGATTGTTCCAGCAAATTTACCAATATTTTTAGAGGATGGGATCAAATTGAGATCAGATTATCTTAGGGATGAGAATAGTTTTACCGATATCCTTTAATTCCAGCCAATATTTTTCAGGAAGAATCCTTGAACTTTCCGCTTTCTAACCTCTGCTTCACAGCTTCTCATGCATGAGCCGTAGAGTGGAACTCCCATTATAATTCATGCATGAAAAGAAGAACATATAAAATCCCAATAATACCTGACAATCGAATGCGCGGGATAGTATAAGAGGGGAGAATATCTATCGAACTTTTTCTATCATTACTTCTTCCCTGGAAGATTGTCTATTAGTTGAATATTTTATGAACTACTAGGAGAGCACTTTGAGGCAAAATATAACTTTCAAAAGCAAGTGATCTCTGCGACTTGTCACAGTTAATGTGAGTAATCAATATGTATTTTGCAGTACAAATAAAATGAAGAGAATCCACTTTTACCAGTATATCTATTCCTGTTTAAAAAATTCCGCCTCTCTAAAGTGGTATATTGCATTAATCTGGGCCAAGATGGATTGCCGCTTCGCGCTTGCCAACAGGTACATAACGATTCGCACGCTAGTCTCTTTAAATATTCAGGTCTTCCACTTTGTCAGTGGCGGAGATTGCGGCCTATTGTGCTGCTCCTTTTCTGACACCGAGCCTTCCATTTGGGACACGCGACGCTCTGTTGTCGATGCACTTACGTCGACCGCCTCATCTAATATTAAAGAAAGCTTTTCAAGTATACCTATTGAAAACGCATAAAAGCTGTCTTTTATTTACTTCATTGCGAACACAAAAGACTCAGGGTGAGAGAAAGAGAGTTGCTCGATCTTTCTGCACCCTAAAAGGCTCTTCGAGTACATCTTCCTTTTTAACGTTTCATTATTGTCGTCAGTGCCTTTTATTCACGCATAATACGAGGAACTCGTCCGTCACGAATGCTCTTTTTGCCGGTACTGAGCTCAGTTGTGTTCCCGTCCTTATTTTCGAAGCTTTCAGGTTGAAAATATTTTTGAGAAGTTGCTTTATCTTTTTTATCTAAACGTTCTGTGATGTAATCGTCGTCGACAGAATGATTACACGCTTTATTGTTTACAATTTTATTATTTCTGCGTGAAGTGAAAAATCAATTGACTAAAAATGATTACCCATTTAATTGACATTCGAAATGAAAAGGATCTGATTACAATGTTTTTCGCTCTAGCACGACTGGATTTGATTCTTAATACAAGAGAAGATGCGAAATGACATTATTTTGAAATAAATTTTTTAAATGCTAGAAACTTAATGAATTCATTTCTTTTATTGCATTTGCATTTTCTTGTTCTAGATAAATAATATTATTGAAAGGCAGATGAAGGAAGAATTTACATAGTCTTAGTTTGAGTTTGGTACTTTCTGTTCATAGTCTATAACGGAGTGGAGAGTACCCACTTAGAGATATTTAAATTATTCAAGGCTGAGTTAAAGCATCAAAGGGACGGCAAAAGACAAGAAAAATTATTTTCCTAACAACTTTATAAAAGTATTACAAAATATTAAATACAATTCATCCCACAATTTAAATATATTACGTACAGAATAGCATCATGCTTTGCAAATAAATTCATCCCAAACATCATATTTAGTACAGCGAAGTTCTAGTGCTGCATGTTAATTTTTAACAAAATAAATCTCTCCCAGATTGTTGAATATGACTATCTGACACTTTTGCTGATATGCAAGTACAGAAACACATATAATATGAGATAGAAGGAATTTACATACCTAGGAAGCCTAGAAAATATAGATAGATATTTATTTGATTTTGGAAAACACATAGATGGGAAATGCAGTGGACATTAATATAAAATTTATACAGGAACTAGTAAGTGATTAATACCAATAATAATAATAAATTTATACAGGTATTAATACCAACAATAATGAATTTATACAGGTAACGATAAAGCTAGTAAGATTTAGAAGGAAACTGATTATATGCACAGGGCTTGACTTTTAAGTCTTACCAGATGTTTTAGAACAGTCTGCCAAGACGTTGCGACCATGGAGGTAAGAAAGGAAGGATAGGCCAAGCCTGCCCTGAGAGTGAAGCGCTGCTCCAAGGCAGATTCTGTGAAGCACTGCTCCAAGGCAAGTCTTCAGATGGGGTGTTTTTTTTTTTGTTTAACTTAACAGTTTTGTTTAACAGAAGCTAACTTGACAACGCTCTGATAGTATTTCGACACACGACAGTTCCATACAAATCGAAAAACAGGACACTTCCGAGTAAAAGAAACGTTCATTGTGCAATGGATAATAGCAATTTGTAAAATTTACTGACATTTGCAAAAAAATTACATGTGGGTTATTTTTCGATAACTAACAACAACGATTTTGATTATGAATTTGTTTTATAAAATTCTAAGCTGTTGAACTACAAAAATATAGATTTTATCAAAAATGTTACGCTTAAAGAATGAAAAATACCTTACGGTACCTTTAAAATTGTATACGTCTTTTGAAACCCTTGATAGAGTATTCGCAGCTTTTATTTTATGTTCCAAACACCAAAATGTTTTAAATAAAATAAATTTTTTTTGTCATCCATATATTATTGTAACATGCACTTTTTAATTTTTTTAAAAAATTTTTATAGTTGCTCATTTTAAACTCATCAGTTTATTTTTATATAACTGAAAAATAATCACTTTGGGTTTACATTTTTTACTTATTTGGGTTAATTACTTATTTGGGTTAATTAAAAAATAAAATTACCACCAAATGCTGTAATCCTTGTCAAAATAAATAAATATACGCCCAGATATGCCAATAAGTTAACTTTTCCTTGATTTGTAACCACACATTTGTGTAAAATTATATACAGTTTTACGCAAATATGTGGAACAGAAGATGGATATATTTGCGAATTCGGCGGAAGTACCATGTGCGCTCAAGATGTGACCATGTGAACGTGCCGCATCATCAAGACACGTGCCACATCATCAAGACAGCTTATTAAGAATTTGAAAATAGGGTAATCGACGGAGGTGAAAACATCTGTGTATCCTGTAAACGGAGGTCCGATCATGAATAGTCCTCTTAATGATTCCAGATTTTTAAATGTTTCTCACGCAAGTCTTTTTTTCTTGGAAATTCAAGGTTTATGCTCGCTTCTTATCATACGCAGGTCTCATTCATAGGCAAAGAATGGCTAACTGGAGCATATTACAATATTTGCTCTCAGTACCGTAATTAAAAAGTGGCGAAATTTTCGATTCTCAATTAACTCTCTCCTGGACTAAAGATTTCTGTGAGAAATTGAGAGCCAGTAACAGCAAAGGAATTGAATACTGATACCGCGTATTGAAAAGTATTCAGCATGGGAGCTTGCTGTGCTTATGGGTGCACAAATAGATCTTCAAAATCGAAGAAATCTAATTATTAAAGGTATCTATATTTATAGTGATTATAAATATTATCTAAATATATAATAACCTTAACATTGAATTGTAAACATAAATTGAAATCCTGTTGACAAATACGTTTATAAAACTATTTAAGCAAGAATTGTTCATACCGGAAAGAAATCTGTTAAATAGTACTGTAAAACAAATTCTATGAGATCCGAACTTAAGGAAGTAATAAAAAAGAGTTTTAGAATATATAGTGTTGAAATTAAGGGTAAAAAAACCTGATAAGTATAATTAAAAGAATTATTCCCTTACATTTTATAATAACTCAGTTACAAGTTTTAAATAACATTTAAAAAAAATCCTTTTTTTATTCCCTTTCAGAAATATTCAGAGAAAGCTCAGTACTATTTAACGTTATTTCACTATTAAAATAAAAGGTGCTATAATTTGAAATGGAACCGAATAGAGCATTAATTATAAACTGACTTAGATTTTTCGATTTAGATTCGCCTCAGAATTTAAAAAATCATGTCATATTTGTTGTAGAAAGTATTTTAAGGAGAAGCTCTATAAATAGAAAAGAAAAAATGCATAATTTTAATATTAATAATACAATAAACTTTGATCTTAATTTTTGTGATCCTTAACCGAATAAAATGGAATTACCTTAAAATTTTTTTCCTAATGTAACTAACGAAAACTTGTGAAAATATTTCATTCAGAATAAACCGTTCTGAGCAAACTCGTCTGTGAAAAGTATAGCATATAATTCCGTCCAGAATGAAATGTTGTTTAAAAGTATATTCTTTTCACATACTTAGGACTCTGAAATATTGAAGAAAAAGAAAATATATACATTTATATGTATATTTAAGGCGTAATTACAAAATATTTTCATCGGATTGTGACAAAACCCATTGATCTTAATGGTAAATAACCGAATGTTTTGGTCACCACGCAGGGATCGCCAGTGCTTCAAAGCAGTGCAGGGGGGAAACCGGTTAGGCGCCTATTCCTCCACTTCCTACCTCCATGGCTGCAACCCATCTCACTTATATCGCTTTTTCTACTACGTGAAATTTTTATTAAGGACGAAAGAATAGCTCTTAAAACGTACGAAGACAATACAGTGACCATCTGTGCCTTTAAAAAATGGACATTAATATGATATACCCAGCCAAAAGGATTTCAATAGATTACCAAAGATGTATTCCTAAATTTGCAGAGCTCGATATTTATACAGATGGGTGTGGAGAAGAGTGTAGCCTTCTTGGTAATATATTATTATAGTACTGAAATCAATCACAAAAAATATAAATTGAGTAAGTATGTAAAGTATTTCTCCCGCCTTCTTAGTATGCCTACGTGGTGTAGTGGTCAGCACACTCGGCGCGTATTCGCGAGATCCGTGGTTCGAGTCCCGGAGATAGAATTGCTAATTGTTCATCTCTCCTGCTTCCAAATAACCTAATGTCTCTATTCAAGTTGTACTGTCTAAGTAAAATTCAGTTTTCCAAGAACTCTTCCGGTAGGGATGGACTAAAACAGAACTTAATAATAGTCATAAGATAAATATTAATACTGATAGTCTTTCTGTCTGGCAGGTATTTTCCAGCCCAGAACAATTCAATCAACTAATTTTGGAAATTAAGGAAAATTATTACCATCTCTCCAAGAAACACAATATTATCTTCAACTAGGTGACTGCGCATGCAGGCTTCTAAGGAAATGAGAGGGCCGATGTGCTGGTCAAGGAGGCTATAGTTCAAAACGAAATATAGAGACTGTTGAACTGCAGGGTTAAGAAGGAATGCTGTGACCTCAATGGACCGTTTTAAATATGGATGGAATTGATGAATATGGATTTTATGTGGATTTTAAATATGAATAGATGGAAAAAATGGACCGTCTGGCAGGGTAAGAAGAGTTACAGGAAACATGTAAAATAAAATAATAATAATAAAAGACTTATTTACAATGACATTGGCTTAAACCAAATTTTAACGAGTCACGGCCGATTGCCACATCTCTCAAGAGGTTTAAATTACAAGATTTCTACCGCTGCAGATACTACAACGAGATAGGCAATCCAAAGCACTTCCTGCAGACCTGTAGACATTTTAACGACATCAGGAATGATTTTAAAGTAAATAATGATTTTAACATTGAATTAATTTTAAGAAATATTGCCAAATTGAAAAGAATTTCAAGAAAAATAAAGGAACATATGAACTTTTATAGATTTTTAGTGGGTGCCTGTAATTTATAATTTTCCCCCCATTATGTTGAAGCCGGGGATGACCAGATTATGTGTCCGCGGCCAGGGTCAGCCCCTTTAAATAAGTAACTTATAGATAACAAACATACAGTAGTGACGAAATGCAAAACAAAGTTGGAGAAAAACGTGACATGTTTACTTAACACGACAAAAGATCAAAGGAAGCGAGTAGTAAGCCCGGTAGGCCAAAGGATGCCGGCCCGGAAGTCATTGCGTAATAGAAAAGTAGATAATTTGAGAAAAGAACAAGGGTACCTCCTCTGATGTGCCGCCGCCACCATTTTTGAATCTCGTGACGAGTTGGGATAACGTGAACCACAGCTTCGTTTTTAATTTGTGGCAACGACAATTGTTTTTCAGTTTTTGTGGCAATGACTTCATGAACCACGTGTTTCGAAGGACATCAGTTTTCCTTTATTATATTTAATTATTTAATATGTGATTAATTTTAATTATTTAAGACATCATTATGCTTAATTATTTAATCTTTTTAATGATGAATCATTATCTTTAATTGTTTTATTATTTAAATTAATATAGTATTTTTAATGAATAAATTTTATGTAATTGCAAGACTTTATCGTGTAATTTGATCTTGTCAACCATCTTTGTACATTTGACCTTGTGCAGCTAAAACGACCATGACATAGAAGGGCTAGTTCATAGAGCTTTCTCCCCTGAAAAAGGAAGTGAGGAGCGATGACGTAGACATGTTGACACTGCCTGCAAAGTCACAATTTGCAGCAGAGAAATAAACGTTTTAAATTTGAGAAAACAGCCTTAACAAACTGCGCGTGAAAAAATACAGTTTAGAAGAGGTGTTATTAATGTATGCATTTATAATGTTTAAAAAGTTCATAATACTTATTTATTAACTTTAAAATAGTAGATAAAATACGCTATGTTTTCTTGAAAGTTGTAGGCTTTTCTCTGTGCACTTGATTATTAGATCATGAAGAAAACATGTATGTCGTTCATTGTTCTCTCTTCATCTGCATACTAAGTGGGATAATTCTATTACTCTTTCTAGGATAACTATAATGACAGCTTTTTAAATTTAGGGAGAAAAACCCTAACCTCGGTGTAGTTTTTAATATATATGTCAATTTTTTTTCCTGCAGCTAAAGAAGAGCAGCTTATGTTTGACTTCCTTTGAAATCGACAGTTTTATTCAAAATTTAATTTAATCTAATGTTGCTTTTTTGACTTAATTTTTATCAGATATTTTTAGAATAATTGTCTAACTTATACTCACATTTATACACATACATTGCATTTAAATAAGATTGTTTTAAGTTTGAGAGAACAACTTTGCTCTCAATATCTAAATATCTAAAGAGAATTACTTAATCTTTCAAAATAGAGGCAAAGGCGCAAGATCGTTTTATGCGAAATTACTTTGACGTTTCATACGACTGTAAATTACTTAAAATGCTGGGATAACTTTGTTTTTTACAAATTGTTAATGCGTTCCTGTTTACTTTTACAGTTAGGGCATTCAGCAATATTTACACCTTCATATATGAGCTGTATTCTAATCCTATCACGATTTTCGTAATCAGCCTCAAAAGGAATTTTCTTCAAACTTAATTCGTGTAATCTTCCAAAAGCACTCTGCATTAATTTTATTTTCTTGGCGTAGTATTGGATTTTAAGTTTCTTTTGCGGCAGTTCAAGTAAGCAGTTTTTCATGTTATCTTCACAGTCACAGCATAGAAAACGTTCACAGCAAATTCCTGCGTTCTTCACATTAATAAAATCCTGTCTTCGACATATGTATCCATTTTATCGCCAAAAGCATATTGCCCTTTGGAGAATTATGAAATACAATATCCCAATCTTTCTCATTTCCATGAATTTTATGGTATATTGCTGCAACGCAAGAAGACATATTACATAAATGATACTTTACAACAGTGGCCTCAAACTTACACTGTACACGATACGGACCAATGCACAAATTGAAAGTAGCTGATGGGCAGCAATTAAAAAAAGGGAAGGACTTTTTTAAGAAACCAAAAGATATGTGCAAGAAGTCCCTGTTGGTCACAACTTGGAATTCAAACAGACTGCTAAATATTAAAATTTAACAGCTAAATAGTAAAATTTTCAGACTGGCATTATTTATTTAATTTATTGTAATACAGTGAACTACTAACTTACTTTTAATTTAAACTAAAAATAAATATACGAAAGCTTCCCAAGATATATAAATTGCTGTAAATATATTTTTTTCTGCACTTTCCAGCTACACCACCTCATGACGTGTCGATTTTCATAAAGTTGTTTGTAATCTTAGAGGGAAATTACGAAAAAGTATCATCATAAATTGCGGATACTCATCGGTAGTCTGGTAGACTTACTAAATTTCAATTACGAAAAAAAAACTGTTCTCATGTAAATATACTCAAAAACAAAGCGAGAATTCTTATTGCAAAAATTCGTAACTTAAGATATTTATCTTTTGATAAGCAGTAACAAAAGTTAACCAAATTTGTATCTTAAAATCTTTGAACGAGATTTATATCACAGCGTAATTTAATTAGCTCTATTTCTAGACTTTTTTTGAAGAGTTAAGTTCGTTTTCGGTAATGAACATAACGTAAAACTGGACTCCAAACCAATAAAATCTTAAACGTTTTCTTCAAATTCTAGTCGTAATTATCCTAATTAATTTTATAAATTACTTCGAGCGCCACCAGTTTGATTAATTTAGAATGTCCACACTGCTAGTTTTAAACAGGCGAAGTCAGAGAAGATGCAACATAGTGACATCAGACTACATCCTCTTAACACCCACCTCCTACGAGGATTTCGTCGGCGAGAAGTCACAAAAAAGAATGACCTAGCCCTTATTTTTAACCCCCCAGAAACTCATAAACACTACTATATTCTAACTTATGACAGGCTTGAATTTCTTAAAAAGATACTGGGAATCAAAATATTTTTAACTACAGAGAAAAAAAAACGGCAGTGTTATGTATTATCTCAAATTCAAATTATAGTGACATTTGTGAAAGAGAAATAAAAAAGGAAGTCTCTAATGCACATGAAATTAATATTCAGCTAGGAATTGAAAGCTTAAACTTATTTGTTTCTTCCAGCGAAAAATATTTTTTCACTTAGTAAATTAAATTCTGCATAACAAGAAATGCATACATGAGCTTCAAATAATGATCTCACTTAACTTAGTTTAACTCATTCTAAACTGACGAACGCATTTCAAAATGACATTCCTTAACAATGAACTTTTACAGTATTCTTGACATTTAATTTCTCATAGATAGCAAATAAAATTATGCATAAATATCATATAAAGCAGCTTATATTGACAGAAACTCCATATAATTATCTAACATAGTCAGTAACTTAAAAAATTTTAACACTAGTATTTAGTATTCAGTATGACTTAATCTAAGAAAGATAACACTTCCAAAAAAACATCATTTTAATTAAACACTGGAGCCATACAATTTTTCGCGCATATATAACATTTAATTTATGATGACCATTTCACATAATAAGGAAATAAAACACGTTTCATAAAGTACTAAACACATTTCTCTGTCAACCGGCTATATTCTTAAGAAGCGAAGCAATATGAATGCTTAGAGCCACCCGGCGCCAGTGTTCCGAATTTCCCCACGCATTGATCGTAGTACACATATTTTTTTTTAAGCAGTCAAAAAAATTAAAATGCAAGTATTCAAACAGGAATACTTCACAAATTTGAGAAAATACAGGATTATAATGAATTTAAATGATAAATACGGAAAACCATGTAAATGACAAAGGAAAAAAAGCATTCTTGCAGGAAAATCTACAGCAATCTTGCTCTATTTTGAACATTGGCTGCATTTTTGTTTTAGATCAAGCAAACCTTCAAGGTAATTCCTTGAAGGTTTGAAGGAATTTCATTCACAGTTGGTAATGCAATTTATTAGTACAGTCACACACGTATAGGAGATGTATCCAATATCGATGGGAAAATTTCTTCAGAAGCAAAACCGTAATACTGAAATATACACTGCTCGACATTGAAAATGCAACACCAATAAGGAATGGTCAGAAAGTGATGAAATTTGGAAAAAAGACGGAGACGGCAAGCAGCAATAAGTGATCTTTATTTCGAAATGATAGTCAGAATACAGAGCGAGAACGGCGTCGGCTCAGTAGGATGTAGGACCACCGCGGACAGCGATGCACGAAGAAACACGTCTAGGCATAGATTCAATAAGAGTGCGGATGGTATCCTGAGGGATGGCTCTCCATTCCCTTTCAACCATTTGCCACAGTACGTCTTCTGAACGAGGCAGGGGCAAAGTCTGAAAACGGCTTCCAATCACATCCCACACATGTTCGATTGGTGACAGATCAGGAGAGTACGGTGGCCAGGGAAGCGTCTGTATACCTTGCAGAGCATGTTGGCAG